>VMKM01000616.1:0-281097 GCA_008360985.2 Macquaria ambigua | reverse complement strand
TATGCCACCAGGAGGACTAGTTGATTACTGAGTTTTCAGCTAATGGAGATCCTTAAAAAAACACTGTACCTTGATAATTCTTATATGACATTTTGGAGGTTGTTAATATGTTGTATGTTGCTTATTTCCAGTGATAAGTACATTAACTCAAGTACTGTACTTAAGTACTTTACAAGAGTATTTCCTTTTTATGCTACTATACTACTACACAGAAGATAGTGACCAGTTACTTGTGTGATTAAGATTTTACACATAAACTAGTTGATCAGTTTATGAAATATGATACAGCATTATAGATTAAACTACCCAAACTACCCAAATGTGTTGATGCAATAATACAATAATATAACAATGTAAGGAGCCATTCTGCATAATGACTACTTTTACTTTTGATTTTGAATGCAGGACTTTTACTTTTACTTTTACTACTGCTGGAGTATTTTCAAAGTGTGGTATTGCCATTTTTACTTTACTTTTAATTAAGTAAATGAGAATAACACTGGGTCCCACCAGTGAACAACATCTTTACCTCCCAGATCCTTCACGATAATCACAGAGGACTTCATTAATGTGTCATTCTCCTTATCTAAATTAACTTTACTTAGTATAGCAAATACAGGACTAGGGAGAAGATGTACTTCATATGCTGTATACACACACATACGGGTTTTTGTGTACTAAAAGGACATTGCTCCCCAAACCAGTTTTTTACTGCATTAGAGGGACACCCCTTTCCACTTGCTCCACAAAGACGTGGTAAATATCAAAAAATCTATTTTAAGCCATACAACACAAATGTCACTTCAAATTTCAAATACACAAAACACAACTCAAAATATAACAACCTGACAACATGCTTAATTATGAGGACATTAGATAATTAGGTCTATAAGCCCCGCCCATGACATAAATGGAAATTATATGGACCAACTCAATTTGAGAGGACAGTAGCTATACAACACACAAAAATGTCACTGAAGTGTATTGAAGGGTCAAATATGATTAAATGGAACATGGCTAAACACACACACACACAACACTAAAGTGAAGGCATTGTGCATCAAAAGGACACACCTAATATAGAAGGACATATTGTTTTACACAACACACAATACAACAGCACTGTGTATTGCGAAGACATACCTGATCTGTGAGGACATATTTTAAGAGACAATATAGCCCATATATTATACTTAGTAAAAGCTGATTTTTGAGGACATATTACACCATGCAGTCAGTGAACAAGGAGCCAAATTTAATCATTGTTGGTTTTTTACACAACATGACATTAATTTTCTCCTGATAAAAACAAAACAAACAAACAAAAAGAAATAAAATAAAAAACAAAAAAACAGTGAACTGCGCTGTTAACATTCACCGCATGTTCTGACCTTTGCGGCAACCAGCACCTTTTAAACCCTCAAACAATGAAGGTCTGCAACAATTTCCTACACATCATTTGACTTTTTTTTTGTTCAGAGTTATGCCCCGATTCCTGACAAAGTCTCTGATATTTTGAACAGACCGACTAGCCAGAGCAGGATGTTCAGCAGTCTTGCACTGCTGGCATTCAATCATAGTGGCTAGTTTCCCCTTGGCAATGTGTTCATTAAAATGTCTCATCACTGCTGCAACCTCTTTTTGAGACCACTGCTGTTTCTGTTTCCTCCTAGGATCCCTTTCCACAGCATTTTTCAGAGACACTACAAAAGGGGAAAACAGACTGTCAATGGCAACCCAAACTCTAGGGTTAACATTTTATTTTCTTTACATTTGTTATGTCACTTACTAAATCTACAACTTCAAAGCAATGTAAACTAGGGATGAAGCAATCCAACTTTTTTATCTCCTGGAAATGTACTGGTCAACTCATGGTACTGGTATTGGACAATACCATGTAGTGATCAAATGCCAATGCTCTCTCTTATATATTTAAAATGTGTACAACTGACTGCGATCAACATTAGCTCATCACAGCAAATTAACAAAGCAGAACAACAAAGGAGCCACCTGCAGTGAAAAAGCCATTTGAGTAACAGAATGACTGGCAGCATATTATGATAAAAACAATATGATGAACCTTTGATTGCTGTGGCACTAAAAACTGAGATGGTGGCTCACCATGACTCTCTGAACTGATAGTAAAACACACTATTTTAGAATATCAGTGATGAAGAAACTGCATTACTTTGGATTGGACACGTCTGGATGATATCCACTTAATACCATTTGTGACAGTACAGAAACAGATCCAGTGGTTCAGAGCATCCCTAATGTTGAATTATGTAGAATTGAATTTTTCAATAAACTTAAACCTACCCTAAGCATTAACTGCTAAAAAACATCAAAAGTCACCATAAAAATGAGAAGCCATACTTGTGATAGCATTTTCATGTAATATTAATGTTTATACAGTAATGTGTCATGTCAGTCATGTGAGGACAAAACTGCCTGGACACAGCTCCAATCCAGCCTGAAAGGAGTTCAGCCTCCACTCTCAACAAAGTGATTCAGTGGTCTTGTGTATGTGTTGTGTGCATTTACCAGGTTGTTCATGCCCATCCCTTATCCTGTCGTGCTCTTTGACCCTACCATCAGTGTTCTCGTTACACGCTGCAAAAGAGGAAAGAATGTATCCATGTCAACCAAAACACTAGTGTTAATATTTATTTAATCTTATGTCTCCAAAGCAATGTAAACTGCATTTTCAAAACATTCTACAGCAACTGGCTAGGAGATGTATAAAGTCATCTGGAAAGAGAAATCATAAAAGTGATGGCAATTTTGAGTTGAATTTATATGTAATAGTAGTGCTTGAGTGAGAGAGACAAATCTGACATAAGTTCATTTTGGGGACAAGCAGCAAGCGGTATCAGGGCTTTCATATGAAACTGTATGGTCCAACAAAGACAATTAAAGGCACAAATTTTATCTTCAAAGTTTGGTGTTGTTGACATTGACTAGCATTAAAATAGCTTTAAAAGTGGCCTGCTAGTTAAAAATGTCTATTCCTGTCATACCTGTAGATGTGCCTTCTAGGGCGGTGTCAATATCTGAGTTGAAAATAAAAAGATTAAGAATACACCATAACATACAGTAGTATTACTTAGCTTACATGCAATAAATCAAACATCAATGAGCATGCTGGTGGATGGAGGAAGGGGGTCATACCGTCTGAGGTGCATGGAGGGTCCTGAACAGGTTGCCTGGCTCTCTCCATCCCTGCAGAATGTATAGTATAGCTCAGTATTGTTGGTCATGTGTTATATGCAGGTTTATGCAAAATCAAATACTTCATAAACAAAAACAAACAGTTTATAAACAGGTGTGCTTAGAGACACCCACACAGTCTGTACGCCCATGAGCTTCTGCTTTGCATGCTTGCGCAATTACTGGAATGCATCATACCCTACCTACAGTCCTTATGTGGACTTCAATAATTGTACGATTATACAAATAATTTGTACGATTAAGTGCACTTACCCGTTTTTGTCTGTGGGTATGTGGGGGGATCCTCTTCCGCCTCCTCCTCCTCACTGTCCTCACTTTGTTCGTTATCAGTCAAGTCTATGTTATCTAAGAAAAAGTGTATATTTTAAATGTCAAAGAAGTTTAGTATTGGAAATGTTAATTGCGTTACAACCATAATACATAACGATCAATCTGAATATTACCTTGTTAAAGTTATGAAGTCACTATGCTAACGATTAGTTATATTTTGCTACAATAAAAATGTCTCTTAGCAATGCTGGTAATCCTATCCTTGATGCTAACCTACAAAATACAACTATCAACAACTCTAAATAGCAATACCTTCAATTTCAATCTCTTCAAGTGTTTTGCCTTGAAGATTTGTAAGGGACCCTTTCTCCATGGCAAGAAGTAGTTTGGATATTTTGGCCAGCTGGGTTGTAGCCTCTGGAAGCCTGTAATATTCTCTATGGACACGAATATCATGGCCTAGGAAGTCGGCAACTTGGTCCAACTCGTGGTTTTTGAGGTTCAGGACCTGTGACAAAGTTGCAACATGTTTGCGTAACTGCGTCGACCTGAGGAGTTCGGGGTTCTGTGCGCCACACTCATTTGCATAAATCCTCAGACAGTCCTGTCCTCTGTAAGGAGTCAAGCAATGAGGTCGTGCGAAGAGGAATATGTTTTCTTCTGGAACTCCACATTCTCTTCTTTTGCTTATGAGGTGTGTTAAGGCATCAACCATGTCTGGTGATAGCAGCACGGCAACTTTGCGTCCTCTTTTACCCCTAATTTCCACACGACTGAAATGTTTACAAAGTTTTTGTTCAAACTTTGTAAGGCCAACAGCAACATCTTTATGTAGGGCGGTTGTGTCCCTCTCGAGGAAGCCTTTTAGGTGCATCTTTGCAACTTCTCCTCCACGTCTTCGGTTAAATAGTATTATTTTTGCCAGAATTGCTTTGCAAAGTTCACCATAGACTTGTGGAGTTGGCATCTTTCCCAAGTTCTCAGAAGCTAAACCTGCAGTCTTTTCAAGATGTTGGTGAAGACGTTGCACGTCCTCTGTGAAAGGCAGAGTGGATGGCTTGTTAAAGTGTGCCTCATTCAAGGTGGTCAAAGCTGTGTGTGAGACAAGTTCAGACCACTTTGTAGTATACAGTGTTTTGAAAGTCTGGGTTGACTTTACCAGCTCACTGTCTTCTGCCATTAGAGCTCTGCAGTGTAGGATGTCACATATTTTCTGCAAAGAGTGACCCAACTTAAGTGCGAGGCTTGGAGTTTGGTAGCAGTGCTTTTCTTCATCAAACCCAGACACGTTCTTCACAGCTTGGATAACCTTATGAAAATTTGCAGGTCTTACAGCATCCTCAAGGGTATATATTGAAAATTCTCTGCGCAGTGTCAGCAGAAGTCTTCCAACTTCGCGGAGCTTCTGTCGAATATAGTCATATTTGGTGGGATCCTGTCCGTGTTTATTGAAAAATGACTGGGCCAGCTGAAGAATGCAGAAGTCACTACGCACAGCAGCAGAAATGTCATCGTCTTTCATCACAGTTAACAGCTTCCAAACACCTTGGGATATCTGTTGACACAGCGCTGACTCCGTCATTGTGGCCAAAGACAAGACCCTAGTTCTTCCCGACTCTGCATTGGCTTCCACTGGTTTTGACAGACATTTTCGAACATGTTGCCACAGATCCTTCCGAAGATACATAGCCTGGCAATACATGCAGTGCACATAATCTTTTGGATCATACTTTTTCTTTGGTTCACGTCTAAGTTTTAGCAGTCCAGTCCCATTCGCTAAAACCTCTGTGTTGTGTTTGTAGTTCCCTTTGTTCCGTAGTTTGTTCAGCTTTTTCTTGCGTTCTTTGGAGTCCTTTGGGAGTGCCAAAACTTGAGCAACCTCCACACTTTTCTTCTCATGGGTTTTTAAGTGACGTGTAAATTTTGACTGTGGCTTTCCACAAATGTAGCAGTAAGTTTTATTACTTACTGAAGAGGATGTGTTTGAAGACTGTATGCACGGATCTTCCCCTGTTTCTGTGCTATCCTTAACAGATGTGTCTTCAGTAATGCCAGTCCTAACTTTAGCCTGTACTCCTGATACTTGCTTGTCTTCCCTACAAGTCTTTTCAGGCTGCGTTGTGCTGACTGTAGACTCACTGCAGGACACTTCAATATTCCGTACTTCTGAGAGTTGTTTAGCATGCACAGATTTTGAAGGCCCTGCAGTGCTTTCCCATGAACTGTCTGAATCATTGTAAGAATCAGGTACATATTCCTCCTCTGATAAATTGTCTTCACTTGGACTTGGTTCTTGAGAAAACTGATACATATAAAAAGAATTTTAAAAAAATTACTACATTGTTCCTTTTAGGTACATAACTTTAAGAATAATTCCACAAATACACTTACCAGTGGTAGGGGATCAAGCTCGGTCTTCATGTTTTGAACATAACAGGATTTGTGCCAGAAGCAGGAGCAAACTAGACAGAGGATATTAAGAACTTAAGAAGAAAGTTTGTGCATGCACTTAAATTAATACGTATTTACCTGCATCCAAAGGATTAAATTATGCATTTGAGAAGTAGTAAAATGACATTTGAACATTTCAAGTTACCATTAAGTCTTAAATATTATTATTATCTATCTATCTATCTATCTATCTATCTATCTATCTATCTATCTATCTATCTATCTATCTATCGAGATGCATATGAAGATCCACAATTTTTACTCACAGAGGCAGTTATTAACACCATAAGGAGGTTGTTAACCTCTGTAAATATTTGTAGAAAACTGCTTTACACATATGAAGTTTCCTTTATTTTTCTACAGTCTGTGTGAGAATTTGAGAAGTTGTTCTAATAGTGCATCCTGGTGAACCAAAACATTTAAAAAAGGTCAAAGCGAAACACTAAACTGCCACCTTCACCGAAATATCATTCAGAAAAGAAAAAAAGACCATAGTAATAATTATGTTTATAGTAAAGCATTCATGAATACATAATTTCTTTATCAAAACAAAATACTCACCTTTACATCTCACACCAAGCCACTTAAGAGGGGAAAAGGGTCCACGACACCTGGCACATTTGTCCAAGCTTGGTACTACTGAGGAGACCAAGTCATGTTTACAGTTCTGTTGACAAAAACAGTGATTATGAGATTACATTATAATTACCAAATTATACGTCATCTGATTTGATGAAGAAACTTGCATTTCAAAACATTGTCTTTACTGTCTGAATGAAAAATAATTACAGAAAAATTGTACTTTAGCACTGACAGGTGTAGAAATATTAATAACTTGCCTGATTAGTGTAGACAGTATGACAGTCAGCCATCACCGGTGTCATGTCTGTGACAAGAGAATGCATCTCACCCAATAGCTAAGAAAAATAATACATAAAATAAAATAAGTTACACACACTCTGAACAATTAAACACACAGTGAAATCAAAAATACATTTTCTAATTCTAAGTTCTAATTATATGTCCCTGTGTTAATTGTTCAGTTCTCTTTTGTAATATCCCAAAAATATCCAACAAAACAATTGTATTTCTTTTTTTCTTTTTTTTTAGCAAACTCTCTCTCCTTTCTCTACCTGTTAAACATTTTAATATTTTTAATGACTCATTTCACCTGTCTTATAAATCTGCACTTGACTGTTAGCTTGTGGGTTGTAGCTAGTAGAATAATATCAAAAGGGGGTGTGTGTTTAGAATGTCAGCAGCAAAAACTTTGTTTACATTTCCAAAAGAGCGATGTCACCCGCAACATAGAGTGGAGGCAAACAGTCCTCTAACACTCCAAAACTCAGTGCAGCTCTCTCTCTCTCTACTTTTCCATATTGCGCAGATTTAATTTAAATCAAATTCTCTAAATTTGATCCAAAAGCAAATATGGCGGTCATAACTAAACCCTGCCCAAATATTCAGTTTCACTCACAAATTTGTCACATTAATAAAGATAAAGATACTCCAACTGCCATTGTACTGTGACTTTAGAAGCCCTGAAAACCTATTTTTTTAACCATCTTCTTGTTGCCAGTACTACCAGCACTATCAAATCTGATCAAATCACACCCACACAGTCCTCGTGAAGCGGATAAGCTGAGTTTTATAAGTGTGAAACTCTTGATAAATAATAACTTACCTTAGGATGCTTATGCATTTAATGTTAAAGAGAAATATTAAAGATTTAAAACCAGACTTTGTTAACAATATACCTGTTGAATGTCGTCACTGAGGGAGGTTGATGTCATGGCCACATCAGCCTGGTGAGGATCCATCTCACTTGAAATCTTGTGGTGAAAAAAGGACAAAGTTTGATCACTAAACATCCAGTTTTACACACCAAGACTGTTGTTGCTGATGTTGTGAGTTAACAACACAATTATGTACTGAGGAAATGACAGAAGATATTGTGAGATAACAACTAAAGAAGATAAGATGAATTCTTATCATAAAGACCATTGAAAACCCAAATGAGTATCGACCCACAGTCCTGTTAGTGTCTATACCTGTCCTGTACAGCCACACTGAGGACTGTGTATCTATACTTCTGAACACAAACACAAAGTCCTGTTAGTGTCTATACCTGTCCTGTACAGCCACACTCAGGATTGTGTATCTACACTTCTGAATACAATGTCTATGCCATAAATTAATTGTAATTAAGTCACCTGGTGAATGTTGTCACTGAGGGAGGTTGATGTCATGGCCACATCAGCCTGGTGAGGATCCGTCTCACCTGAAATCTTGTGGGGAAAAAAGGACAAAGTTTAATCACTAAACATCCAGTTTTACACACCAAGACTGTTGTTGCTGATGTTGTGAGTTAACAACACAATTATGTACTGAGGGAATGACAGACATTAAGCCTCGTCTATATGTAAACGTAACAGATTTGTTTAGCATTTGAAAGAAATAAGCAGTCACTACAATAATTCAGTCAAATGATTAATTTCAGCAGCATTTTCAGTTCAGTTCCATGGTCTGATATAGTCTATATTTTTCTACTTTAGACACAGAGACCCCTGTGTGTGCCACTTCAGAACATGTATGATCCACATGCAGCGGAACACATAAGAGTAACAAGTGTTAGCTAGTCAAATAATCTCTCCCCCAGTCCTAAAATCTTAAAACATGAACAATATTTACCTTCTTTGTTGCATCATCTGCTGCACAGCCAACCAAAGCCTTAGACTGGTCTGTCTCTGGGCTCCTCTGTGGAAATAGTGAAATGGAGGATTCAACATGAAGGAAGCATTTAATAATTAATAGTTTAATGGTTATTCTGTGATTCATTTAACTTAAGCAACAAGTTATTATGTTCAATTAAGTAAAAGTATGTGTCATGTGTGAACATGGCTTGGCAAGGGCTCTTTTGTACCTCAGGAATAAAAAAAAAAGTGCAAATAGAGCAAATGTGCAACAAATGTTTCCTGTCTCCAGTATCTATCCATTCTAACACTTGGACTGAACTTAAATATCTGACTTTAGCTCTATTCACACAGGATTAGGATTACCAGGGGACCTCCTGTGATTTAGAAATTACACTCCCACATCTGTGTTTCATGCGGTGCACTCTCACGGGGTAAGCAAAGTATGTATTTTACTCAAATTTACTGACTTTATTCCCAGATATGATGTCAACGCTCTGCATAACATCCGCTTCCTGAACGACAAGAGCTGCTACGCAGAAAATCAGACATTGTAAGCACGAAGACACACTCAATTTAAAACCATGTTACCAAAAGCAATTTGATCAAATGGCGCACAACCACTATTCACAAAGACCTCCTGTTCGGGGCCCATCTGTACAGGACTTCTGATGGTGTCAAAACTTTCATTTATAATAGCCAACTCAGCCTCCATAATTCTTGACCGGGACAGAGGCAGGAAAAAGGTGAGGAGAAAACAAAAAACCTTGCAGAAAAAAGAATACAACCACAAATCACAGAGATGCCGATTCGCACAGTACTAATATTAATTTCAAAAGGGGGTGTGTGTTTAGAATGTCAGCAGCAACAAAAGAGCGATGTCACCCGCAACATAGAGTGGAGGCAAACAGTCCTCTAACACTCCAAAACTCAGTACAGCTCTCTCTCTCTCTCTACTTTTCCATATTGCGCAGATTTAATTTAAATCAAATTCTCTAAATTTGATCCAAAAGCAAATATGGCGGTCATAACTAAACCCTGCCCAAATATTCAGTTTCACTCACAAATTTGTCACATTAATAAAGATAAAGATACTCCAACTGCCATTGTACTGTGACTTTAGAAGCCCTGAAAACCTATTTTTTTAACCATCTTCTTGTTGCCAGTACTACCAGCACTATCAAATCTGATCAAAGCACACCCACACAGTCCTCGTGAAGCGGATAAGCTGAGTTTTATAAGTGTGAAACTCTTGATAAATAATAACTTACCTTAGGATGCTTATGCATTTAATGTTAAAGAGAAATATTAAAGATTTAAAACCAGACTTTGTTAACAATATACCTGTTGAATGTCGTCACTGAGGGAGGTTGATGTCATGGCCACATCAGCCTGGTGAGGATCCATCTCACTTGAAATCTTGTGGGGAAAAAAGGACAAAGTTTGATCACTAAACATCCAGTTTTACACACCAAGACTGTTGTTGCTGATGTTGTGAGTTAACAACACAATTATGTACTGAGGAAATGACAGAAGATATTGTGAGATAACAACTAAAGAAGATAAGATGAATTCTTATCATAAAGACCATTGAAAACCCAAATGAGTATCGACCCACAGTCCTGTTAGTGTCTATACCTGTCCTGTACAGCCACACTCAGGATTGTGTATCTATACTTCTGAACACAAACACAAAGTCCTGTTAGTGTCTATACCTGTCCTGTACAGCCACACTCAGGATGTGTATCTATACTTCTGAACACAAACACAAAGTCCTGTTAGTGTCTATACCTGTCCTGTACAGCCACACTAAGGACTGTGTATCTATACTTCTGAACACAAACACAAAGTCCTGTTAGTGTCTATACCTGTCCTGTACAGCCACACTCAGGATTGTGTATCTATACTTCTGAACACAAACACAAAGTCCTGTTAGTGTCTATACCTGTCCTGTACAGCCACACTCAGGATTGTGTATCTACACTTCTGAACACAAACACAAAGTCCTGTTAGTGTCTATACCTGTCCTGTACAGCCACACTCAGGACTGTGTATCTATACTTCTGAACACAAACACAAAGTCCTGTTAGTGTCTATACCTGTCCTGTACAGCCACACTCAGGACTGTGTATCTATACTTCTGAACACAAACACAAAGTCCTGTTAGTGTCTATACCTGTCCTGTACAGCCACACTAAGGATGGGTATCTATACTTCTGAACACAAACACAAAGTCCTGTTAGTGTCTATACCTGTCCTGTACAGCCACACTAAGGACTGTGTATCTATACTTCTGAACACAAACACAAAGTCCTGTTAGTGTCTATACCTGTCCTGTACAGCCACACTCAGGATTGTGTATCTACACTTCTGAATACAATGTCTATGCCATAAATTAATTGTAATTAAGTCACCTGGTGAATGTTGTCACTGAGGGAGGTTGATGTCATGGCCACATCAGCCTGGTGAGGATCCATCTCACCTGAAATCTTGTGGGGGGAAAAGGACAAAGTTTAATCACTAAACATCCAGTTTTACACACCAAGACTGTTGTTGCTGATGTTGTGAGTTAACAACACAATTATGTACTGAGGGAATGACAGACATTAAGCCTTGTCTATATGTAAACGTAACAGATTTGTTTAGCATTTGAAAGAAATAAGCAGTCACTACAACAATTCAGTCAAATGATTAATTTCAGCAGCATTTTCAGTTCAGTTCCATGGTCTGATATAGCCTATATTTTTCTACTTTAGACACAGAGACCCCTGTGTGTGCCACTTCAGAACATGTATGATCCACATGCAGCGGAACACATAAGAGTAACAAGTGTTAGCTAGTCAAATAATCTCTCCCCCAGTCCTAAAATCTTAAAACATGAACAATATTTACCTTCTTTGTTGCATCATCTGCTGCACAGCCAACCAAAGCCTTAGACTGGTCTGTCTCTGGGCTCCTCTGTGGAAATAGTGAAATGGAGGATTCAGCATGAAGCACATCTTAACATCTACACATGATTGGCAAAATGTTCAAATGGTACACTGTGTTCACTTGAGTCCAGGCATGTTTAATACTATTGAAGTGCAATATTCACTTGATAGTTCAGTAACACAGACCAGTCACTTAGAATAGTATTAATTGCTGTTCAGCTAGCAAACAGTACTCTTAAGCCATTGGACCTTTATTCAAGATCACTCTATATAGTGCAGCTTGATTTTGCTGTGAAAATAGTGTTAAATGATAGTAGAATGACCCAGCAGAGAGTTGGTTCTTTGTGAAAATTAAGTTCCTTAAATACCTTGGATCTCCATGGCCAATTAGAATCACCATAGTTATATGTGATCTCTTCTCCAGGACTGATGTGCTTCAGTGCAAATAAACACAGATGAGGTTTTCCATCCACTTTGATTGTTTTCATTTTGCTATTTGGGTTCACATGATCATCATTGACAAGTCTCCCTAGGGAGCCATCCTCTTTGGCAGCATCAACACTGAAATGACAAGAACAGAACTCTGATTACAAACTGTAACAGTAGAAACAACAAAACACACTAGTAGTGATTGATTGTTTCAGGGATATTTATCTACCAATAAAAAAAAATCATGTTTCTGGATTAATCTGTTTTCATATAACATATAACTCATTACTACTACTACTTTTACTGACATTGAATAAGAAATTGCAGAGTTTGTATCTCTGGGTGAATTTAGAAAAGACACTGTAAATGCATTACGTACCATAACTGTTTTCCATTGAAACGAAATTCAAACATGAAAACCTTAAGTGCATCATGGTATACTCTTTGCCTGTTTTCATGTTCATGTTTAGGTATGACTTCCCCTCTATATTCAACAAGGAAGTCTCCTTTTTGAAAGTGGCATTGGCTAAACACTCCTCGACCTAACAAAGAACAGAGGATGAGTCAGGAAGAGTGATAAAGGAAAACAATAATTAAAAATAGGATTGTGCTAAAGACACAAACATATGCTTTAGCAACTTACCTTTGAATGAATTTATGTATTTCACATCAAATCCATCCTTGTCTTTACACAGTGATGAAAAGTATGCAGCCTCTGCTGTAGGTTTTATCTTTGCCCTCTGGGGCCTTGTTGCCGCCATCTCCTGCAAAGGCCTGATGATAATTATTTCAGTCACTCTACAACATATTTGATTAATACATCATGGCTGATTTTTAAAAAATGGTTCATTGGAACTGTCACTGTTTGTGCGACCTCTGAGCCCTTTAACTAACTTAGGACCTTTTACTTGTCATAAAAGGGAAAGCATAGTTGGAAATAACAGTGATAGTTCTGTTCGCTTTTCTTGAACCTTGACTAAGTTAAGTTAGTGCATCGGACATCTATGAAAAAGATCTACCTGAAGCATGAAGTTTTCACTTGCTGCTTCTCTTACTATCTCAACCACACTGCCACTGTCACTTGAGTTGTAACTCAGCTGTCACTAAAGAGATACACTGTGACATGCACATCATGTATAGTCTGTAATGTTTACATATTTACACGTAAACACTTAGATGCAGCAACAGATGACTGACAAACTTACTTCAGCCTGCAGCTAACAGGTTGACAACTTTCCGTAGGAGCAAGTCAGCACTGGAAAAGTTTTGCCCGATAAAACATGTAACAGTCAGTAATTACACTAATTTACCTCATTATTGCATTTAACAGTTAGTTAGCAGGGCGACAGAACCGGAGCTTTTGGCACAGCCCTATGCTCATAATTAGCGTTAAATGACTGCACATTTAAAGAGCCGAACGGTCTGCACTGACTAACATCACATTCAACACTCACTCTCTAACCTCCTTACATTGATAGACTGCCCACTACTCCCGCACATGTGCTCTCACTCTGTCAATAATATTTGTCCAGACTGACACAAGTAATCAGCTATTTAACCAAGCAGTAACGCGCTTTCACACTGTTATATATTCACTTGCTAACTACTGATCTACAAGTTGATTGTCATTACCCATTATCAGTTGCCTGTTAGTGGAGCATGGTCACAGTAGTAGTACATTCATTAAATGTCAAGTCAGCAGGATATATTAAAACCATTCATAATATATTCAAATGTTTGCTGAGGCAAAGTTTGTTAAAAATAAATCCAGACTAGATAAATGTTGACACGTGTCCCCAAACTACTGCTAACGTTAAGTAACCTGAAACTGGTCCAATAAAATGTAGAATAAATGTGACACTTTTAACAAACAATCAATATAAAAATAAACGTGGCTAGACTAGTTTCTAGAATACACGTGTAGCTGTGTGTTTTGAGTTTTAACACCTGTCTTACCTCCAGCTTCTCCTCACATCCGGAATTAATGCCAGTGTAGCAGCGCAGTCGACAGGTTTGAGGTCCGTACCAAAATGACTGGTAGAGGTGGGGTAGTCAGAAAAGGTGGGGTGGTTGTGTGTTTCTCCTTTTTGCCGAAGGGAGGGTAGATTTATTTAGGAAAGCTTTTATTTTTAAGTTTTATTTTATTTATATTTTATTTCAGCATTTTGAAATAAATAGTTGCATCAAAGAGATTACTTTTATTTGAAGCATAGGTCATGTGGTATCTTCCATATAGAGGACAGCCCTCCTTGTATCAGACCTTTATTTGTCCTCATCACAGATTCCTAATATGACAATTCTGAGACACAGAATATATTATGCTTGCCATAAATATATTATTTTGATATTGGAGTGAGGGTATTGCAGTTATTTCTAAGTCAAGGGTAGGGTCTAAAGAAAATATTAATGCTGGGGAAGGCCTCTTATAAACTGAAATATGATATAAGATATAAGTCAAGTCATTTAATCTGGATTCATAAGACTTTCTGTATGCTCTATTTATTAACTGATAGCCTTACATCAAAGCTGAGGTTAGTTAGTCAACTTATCTGCATTAAAAGTTGTGTTAAAGTTGTGGCAGCTGAGGTTGCTTGGATAACTGAGGATTCTGTGTTAAAATCAGAGTAACACAGTATTTTTGATAAAAACCTGTATTATCGGGACCATCTGGCCATTAGCAGGACCATTTGACAGTCAGCCAATCAAAAGCTGCGAAAACCATACACGTGTGAATTATTCATGAGGGGGTGCAATACCACAGAACCAGCTACAGGGGCACTGTGTTGATACACAGATTATACACAATGTCTGGCAAATGTGAACTAGACGGACTTTTGGAGAAAATTGAGATTTGAGCTCTCTACACCAATAGAAATGCTTCTACATCGTCCGAATTAGCGGGACACTGGCCCTGTCCTGCTAATACAAAATGTCCGCCTAGTGTCGGCGTGTATTCATATCAAATGTCCGCTTAAATCACAAAAACCAACACACACACACACACACACACACACACACACACACACACACACACACACATTGCTTGTATTAATTTCATATATGTATATATAAATGTGTAATGTTTTATAAAATCTCTCTGTACATGTGTGTATTTACTAACCCTGCACACTGTGAGCCTTTAATTTTATTTTGTGGTATACTGGTGTATCCATCTTATTCTGGCATATGATGTCTGCATTCTTCATAATATTGACAATTTCATCAATACTTGTACTTGTGTACGGAGTGCATTCTTTGTTTATAACACAGGCATCCTTCATCCATTTGTGGAATCTGTGTGAGCACTGTGTGTCTGGTGTGACAGTTTAAGCTCCCCTCAGGGCTTAATAAAGCGTCGCCATGTCCCATCCATTCAGAATCAGAATCAGAAATCCTTTAATAGTCTCACAGTGGAGAAATTTACATTGTTACAGCGCAGATAATGTATAAGGTGAATAAAGTGTGTGGTAGTGTATATATTGCACATAAGTGTTATTATTGCACGACAGTGAGGTAACAGTTCGTGTAGTGGTCTACCAGGGTCCATGATGGTTGTACAGTCTGACCGCTGCAGGAAGGAAGGACCTGCGGTATCTCTCCGTGAGACACCGCGGGGGAAGCAACCTGTCACTGAAGGAGCTGCACAGTGTAGACAGAGTGTCCTGGAGGGGGTGGGACACTCTGTCTCCCCACAGTCACCAGACCTCAACCCCACTGAACATCTGCGGGAACCAGCAATGTGACTTTAGTGTCAGACCAACGTGTTTCACGCGAGACACTTAGACTGACGCAGCAAGCACAAACTGTCACTAAGCAAACGTGGACATAACACATCAGGGTAAATTATGGGAAAATAATTTGATTAATGAAACAGTGTAATGCTGGTCGTTTTTGATAAATGATGTACCTTTCTGTAGATGACTTTTAGACTCCACCATAATAGATGCATGTAGAACACATGAAACCCCCCAACCCGTAAACACACACATGCCCGAGTGCTTATACGCACGTATGCAAAGTAAGTACTTGCATTTGCTTAGAAACCTGTGCAGGATTGTATGTGCTTACAAGGTGTGCTAAATGGCCCGAGGCCACATACAATTCTAATAGAAAGTCCACACAGAGTAATAATTTCCTCACCTCTTGTTCTCTTTGAAGATAATCTCCTGAGTTTATGGTAAATGGGATTTATTCACAAGCAGCTCCACTCTTAACCCCAGGTGATCTAACGTGTCTCTTCTCGTTGTCAGTCATTGAGTAAAAACAAAGGCTATGAATACATTTCAATGTTATCTCCACCCATAAATTCCTTTAAAAAGATTGCCTCAGCCACTTGCCTTGGCCACAATACTGTACTGTCAGCAGGTCATGCTGTGTATGTAAATAGCTGCCTGGTTTCCAAGTGAGACTGATTTTGACGTGAATGATGGTATTGAATTTGTACATGGAAGCAGCCTCTTCTCCTCTCTGCTCTTTGATGAGACCGCGTGTGAATCCAAATTATAAAAGGAGAAGGAGGTGGAGACATAGTAAATGTCCTTCACGGTTATGTCAACACATTGGTGACAGAGCAAACCTGTGACAGAGGGAGTGCTGTGTTTTGATACAAGTTATTTTGCATATTTTCTCTAGTTTTAACTAGTAGTAATAGATATGCATCATTGTAGGAGTAAACCTCAGAATCATGGATACAGAGATGCAATAGCATAAATTAGCACAGATGTGAACCAGAAGAAGGTTTCTGAGACTGTGTGCATCTGGTTTGACCTCTTATTCAATAACATGAGGCTGGTGAAGTAAAGCTAAACTGTGGTTATTATTGCATTGTAACAGTAGCTGTGGTCTGATCCACAAGTCACTTTGTGTTTTGGCCTATCTGAGATATCAGGGTGTGAATTTGTGAGGAAGTTGTTTTGCTTGTTTTTTAAATTGCCTGAAGGCAAAAACATAAGTTTAAAGATTTTTTTCACTCCCCCTCTTTTCCCCTGTCTGTCTGTTTTTTCGTTTTTGCTAGATGGGAAATGCCTCCGAAACATTTCTGCTCTTGTCCAGAATATCGAAAGACAATGACATCCTCATTGGAACTCTCTACACCATTTTTGGTAAGTGATGTGATTTTTTTGCCCCTAGGTTTACAGCCTTTATCTGTGTGAATGTGTGTTAAAATCCAACAACCCTAATATATCCTGTCTCCTAGGTGTGCTGTCGGTGCTGGGTAATGGGATCCTGCTGTTCGTGGCCTATAGAAAGAAGTCCTCCCTGAAGCCGGCAGAGTTCTTCGTGGTTAACCTGGCCATCAGTGACCTCGGCATGACCACAACCCTGTTCCCACTCGCAATCCCCTCAGCCTACACTCACATGTGAGTGACCATTCAGGTTTCCAACCACCCTTTCTCCTTTCATCCATTATGCTGCTATGGCATCTTCACATTCAATATGTTCCTGAGGGACGATAAAGGAGGCAAAGAGATTTATAGGGAGGAAATGGTTAGAGAAGCAGGGCTGTAGCTACCATCGAGGAGACTGATGTCAAGTCCTCTGGAAGATGAATTAATTAAAATAAAAGCAAATAATAAAATAAATTATAAAGGATTTTGTATTTTTTCCACCAGAATAAAAATTTAAATTGTGGGGAAAAGGAGGTCGTCTTTGGAACACCCTTTACACTTAAAGAGATATAATTTGCAGAAATGTATAATTACACACAAGGGTGTAATTCCCACTTGGGATAGGGTGACTGGGGATAGGATGACATGTCCCCCTCATTTTTCAAAATCCTATTTACCAGCTAGTTGCTAACTGTGTCTGTCTGCCGTTTGGTGCTGATCAGGTTGTGGACGATGGTTTTTTAGAACATTTTCACTAAAAACAGCTGCCTGCTGTGGTTATGAGAGAGGTGAGAGTAAACCAAAACAGTAAAGTTGCAGGCCGTAAAGTGAGATAGCATTAACGTCAGCCGAAACTCACTATAAAGCTCTGTAAAGCCGAGGGGATCTGTAGATTCAGGTGATAATTCTCTGTAGCTTAAGCCCTATGAACGACCCCTTTCACATGGTTACATTGTTTTAACATTGTCATTTGATATATTGTTATTGTAAAAATATTGATTGTAGCCGCTTTAAGCTTTACAAGCAGAACATATTTTGCCCTGGGTTTTGCCTCTCAGGCTTCATAAAGAGTGCGCCACCTTCTCTGTTACATTTAATATTCTCAATCAAAAAGGACAGCTCTTTTTTGCAAAGATGTAAATACAACATTTTCTACAGAGTAAGATTTTAGGTTAGTGCAATAACAATACGGAGGTATTTATATTACCATTATTATTAAGAGCACAATAACTAATTTCATCATAATTTGTTATTTAAACATTTATAAATGGAGGAAAAAATGTTAACTTCTTTACCTCTATTCTCATTGTGTTCCCCCAACTTTTGACACTAAGCCCACACCCTTTTTTACAGTTAAATGAACAAAGAAAATGAGAACAAATACAAATCTGAAGAAATGAAAAGCTTTTTCTGGTGGATAGTCCATAAAGTCTTTTGAAGGGTGGGGTTGACTTCCTTAATACGGCCCTGTAGAGGAGCACAATGTCTCTATCACATATAAAAAATGCAAAGCAAAAAAAAAAAAAACGGTTAATGAAATGTTACAGTACATGGCACTCTCTCGTATGTCTCCTGCTTCATCCCGCTGATCCCCTGAGCATGTGCGGCTGATAGCTGTCATATTTGCCATGATTGGATCAAAATGCATCACTGCAGAGTTGTATGACCCATGGGGAAGGGCAGAAAATGTATTACCTGTTTCATCTACTGGGTGTGAATTGTGTAATTCACCTGAAGGATTTTGCAACAGAAATCCTGGCTTAATGTCAGTAACAAATGTTCCCCTCTCTTTCTCTCTACATTCAGGTGGCTATTCAATAAGGCGACCTGCACTGTCTATGCCTTCTGTGGCGTTTTGTTTGGCCTGTGCAGTTTGAGCAACCTCACAGTGCTCTCCTGTGTCTGCTGGCTCAAGGTGTGCTGTCCAAACTATGGTAAGACAACCAGTCTTTATGCTTATCTTTATTCTATATAAAACATACCATCATCACAGTAAAACAACATACTATCTTAAAACAGAGGAATGTAATAAAAGCGTTTTTGGTATTCATTTCTTGATATTGGTTAACTAGAAGGCCGGTTTTACCAATACTGATAAACTTGCTAAAAGATTTAATTCTTGCTCTGCCCTGAAGCCAAAAACCTTGAATCTAAAGAGAGAAATATTAATGTAGTGAGGCCAGCAACTCGGGCTTCTTACAAAGTACAAATGGCCATGCTGCAGTAATGTTAGGATATGTAAATAAGGAGATGCTTACGAGGCCTTTTAGTATACTCCCTTTCCCTTTTAATGTATTCCCCTGCAGGGTCTTACATTTGAAAAACTCACAAACCATCCAATTATTCGGAACTGCATGATTCCCTGCATGGTTTGGCTACATCCATACTGTCAGTGTTTACTAGTGAATTTCAATGTGTCTTGTGCATTTTACAGAAGAGCAGAATGATCACTGAACACATAAAACAGAGTTTTATTTACCCACTCTCATGATATCCATGAATAACATCTGTAAATGTGTACATACTTACTCAACTTTTGAAAGTGATTTAGGTCACTTTACCAAGCTAGAAGGGTGAGGTGTATGCCTCTACTAATGATACGTTGTTAACAATTACTTTAAGTCTCCCTATTTAGTTTTTATAAGCTGTATTCAAATATTTAATAAATGGGTTATAACACACCATAATGTAGTTGTACGCAGCTAGCCAGCAGGACATTTTTAAGTGTTTATTAATGTACAGTATTTGTCAACAATTATAACTTCTATGAAGACATATCCTTGTTGGTTATATGAATATGGTTGACACCAGTGCTTGCAACAGGAAACACTTTTCCATGTTCACTGAAAAAACATTCACTCAGAGCCTGCATAAATTATGGTGTGGTTTAACTCAAGGCCTACAGTTAAATATTCAGATGTCAAGTGCACTTAAGGTTGCCACACTATCAAAATAACTTTTTGAAGCATTAAATAGCAGCTGTGCACACAGGTTATTGTGATGTCAAGGTGAAAGAGTTCTGTTTCATTATAATCCAGTGGAGTTTAAGGTAAGCTGTTCTCAGTTTACAAATCCATCATCGGAGCTCAGTAGAAGAAAGACAGAGATAAATATATGTCAAGGATGACTGCGGCCCCATTTACACTTGTCATTTCAAGATAAAATCCATATGAGATTTCTTACACTTTCATTTACAGCTAGCCTTATGTATATGCGTCTCTGTTGGCCAGATCACAAATCTGATTGCAATTCGTCTTGGTTTTCTCCGGGTGCATGCAAATAGAGGACGACCCTTCTGCAGTCCAGAGGTTGGTGGTAATGCATCTGAAGCTCTTTGGTAACTACCAAAAACCCCAGAAGAAGAAAGACTTCTGCACTTTAACAGTTGAGCTACAACAATTATAGTTTAGCTAGCTTACAGCTATCTATCAAATAACACAAGCACATGGATGAATCATATAACTCCAAGTGAGACAAAAGTTGTTTTGTTCTATATCTTCACATGCTCTCAGTCACGTCACTCCCTCACCCATACAGACCAACTCTCTCTCAACCACAGAGATCTTTCAGTGGTTTAACTGATCATGGATCAAGTAAATGCTAAAACAGCTTGATGTGCCTTTTGTATGATCGTATGCATTTCACTAACAAAGACCAGGCCAATAAAGATATAGATTTAAAATACTTTATTGTGTATTATGGATGGAGGAGAGCCGAGATGATGTAGGAGGGATGGACTGAAGGTCCGGAGGGAGGGATGAAGGGATGGAGGGATGGGGGTGAGGGTCGAGAGATGAAGGGATGGGGGGTTGAAGGATGAGGGTAGAGGGATGAAGGGACGAGGGGAAGGAGGGTGAGGTATGAGGGGAGGAATCAGGGTCGTGGACAGATGGATGGAGGAGTACGCTGATGGGCCAGTGTCAGCTGGTGGCGGGAAGACAGAAGGGAACCAGGGGAGTTTAGACTCTGAGTGGGGGATCCATCTCACAGGAAGGACCTGTGTCTGAAACCAAGTCTGTGTTGGGTTTCCATGTCCTGCTGTTTGTGTGGGTTTGCTCTGGATTTCACCCACATTCCAAAGTTTTTCAAGTTATGTGGCTTCAATAAAATGCCCATCGAGGGGACAGAAAAAAATAACACGATAATGAAATCACAAAGAGGATCAGAGGTCACAAGTTGAAACTAAACAACAGAGATATGACAGACTGTTCAATATAAAGGACACTGACTTTTTCATGAAGTGTTTATGTTATCCAATTATGTTATATACAAACATTCATACCCATCAGACTTTGTGGTAATTAGCAGTAACGCCTAGCGAAGATTTCAATGTTATGCAAATGTCTGATGTTATTCAAGGGCATTAAGAGGGCCAGCTAATTATTGACAGTTAGGATTGCTTTCGATTTCAGATTAAACTTATGTAATGCTTTCTTTCATGCGGAGATTTAGCCGTCTCTCTCTCTCTCTCTCTCTCTCTCTCACTCACACACACACACACACACACACACACACACACCAATGGTACTCTTGCCCCTTGAAACCAAGTTTTTTATTGCGCCGCACACGGAGCTATGACATGTCCACCCTAAGATCAGAGTGGTTTATGCATATAAGTGAAATACTGCTATTGCATGGCTCTAAAATACAGCTTTAAATGAAAATAAGGTGAGTCTGTGCAATACATTCTTTAATATTACATGTGACTGACTGACTATTTTTGCTCAAGCCCACATATGGCCACATCGTAACTGTAGTGGAAGTCTGAGACACTTCTGTTATCAGGCAGTTTCACTTAACAATAACTCTCCAGTCTTTCATTTCTTGTGCATGTGAACTCATTTCACTACGCACTGGCAGCACATTGCTAATGAGTATAATTAATCTTTTTCCCACTGAAGCTATTGAGGATTTATTTACATGATTGCCTGTGTCTCTTTAATCTCTTTAAGCAGCATAGACAGTTAATTTAGTGTCCATATCTTTTATTTTAAATACACTGTTAGAAAATAAATTATTAAACCTTTGATTCCATGCAGACATTCCCATTAGCTATATATTTCAATTTTTGCAGGAGGTTAATTCAGTTTCAGTTTTTTTCAAGACTCATCAGTCACTCGTAATTTGCTCATTAAATCATCATTTCATTTTTTTTGTCTTTCTGTGAAAATCATTTGTCACGGCACCACTTAGCCATAATTCGTAATTCATTAATCATAATTAATTTAAAAACATTAAAATATGCAATACATACAAATTGGTATCAGTTGACAGAAACTGTACATAATTTAATTTCACCCAGAAACACTATCATCATCAACTCTCTTCACGTCCATGTTCTGTGAATGGATGCACAGGTGTATGTTGCAGTACAGATTCCTCACTCCGGGATTCTGCATCCTGGAGTGCAGGATCCAGGGATGTTCCCATTTATATGCTTCACACACTCACACTCACCCGTACACACCACAGGGGTACACAGAACGGAGCCAATCTGACACATACTGTATCGATCAGTTTTATAATGCCTGATACACAAGGTAAAAGATGCAAGAACAAAGTATAATTACTATAATATGAAAAGAGAACAGAGGAAGGCAGATTCGGTCGAGGAAGAAATCAGCACAACTAGTAACAGCGACATGTAGCAGAAGGCATAAGAAATGTGATGTTGGCAGCCTGGATGAGTTATCAAACACAGCTGGAGATTGTATAGATCTGATGGACAGCAAACATCAATTACATGTACATGTCACAATTTAACTAATTCAGGCTCCATTTGTCTACATCCAAGTTAACAGGGCTTTGAGAAATTAGTGCACCAGCTTGCAGCTTCCGAATAGAATCAGAAGTCTATTCCAGACTCCAATAGGTTCAACGATTGCTGCTAATAGGCACAGTATAATTGAAGTCAAGGCTGTGTTTTTAAAGAGCTCCTCTTGTCTGTTTTCCAGAGGAACACAGTCTATAATGCAGAGTGTAAAACCCCAGAGACTACAAGCCTCACAAATAAAGTGTTTGAAATGCAAATGAGCATAAATAATTACGCCTTTATGAGACTTCCCTGCAAGGAATCTTGTACAAATGTACGCAGTTTACAGACACACTGTTAAACCATGCTGTCCTCTTGTTTCTAAACTAAACTAGCTTATACACTCTAGCAGGCAGCTCCCCTAGTCATACACACACACACACACAAACACACAAGCCTGCATTTCCACCCAAAGTACCCGGAACTTTTAGTCCCAGGAACTACTTTTCAAGGAACTAAAAAGTTCCTTCAGCCTATTGTTGTCTGCCTTTCCACCACGATCTAAAGACCCACAAAGATTAGGCAAATTAGTCAGCTGACATATGAAAAAGCAATGGCTGTTTACTATACAACAGCGATGACGCCATATAAAGCAATGGACAGGCATCATTATTTGTGCGGCACTGCAACAACAGCAAGCATGGAGGAGATCAATAATGCTCAATAAGGCCTGGACTTTGCTTTCTTCTGTAACTCCATTGTGTAGAAGCACAATAAACAAATAATTTAAAAAATGGTGACTGAAATAAAATGCTGCAAGTACTCGACTGATCAGAAATGTTCAGCGCTGCAAGCCCCACCCCCAAAGTTTCTGTACTTTTGGAAAGTACTACCCTCCCGGACCTTTTGGGGGGTGAAATAATGTCCCTGGAACTTAATTTAGACCCTGGTCCTTGCTGTGAAAACGTGGCTATACATTCTCACAAATACACAATCAACAGAGACGCACAGCGTCATTGATGCAAAGATGCAGACAATAATTGCACCTTCACCAGCAGTTTCAGACAAACAGCCACCTATGACAAAAAACTAATACAGGCAATGAGCTGCAGTTTTTTCTTTTTTTATTCTTTTCTTTTTTATAGCTGCTGTGGTTGTTTAATGTTTTACATTTTACATTTTAAACCAGCAAAATGTAAGAAATCTGTTAACCGGAGCATGTTTTCTGCTGCAGACTAGAAAGAATTCAGAGTTCACACTGATTTGACTGTCACTCTGTCTCCACCGTCATCCAGCATTGTTTTCTGGGTACTTTGGAGATGTAAGGAGGGGGTCTTTACATGTCCAGTAAGAAAAGTGGAGTGGGATACAGACGCAAAAACAATGCTTCAAGGTAGTGTATGCACATCCCAACATGATATCAGGTGTGCAGGCAAAAAGGCAATGTTTCAGTTGGACGTTTCAACATTGATCTTCTGGGTCACATGTTGAATATCACTTGATATTGTACTTAAATCGTCCTTTTGGGATCATCTATTTAGTGTATGGGCGCCTTTTACAGTAACAGGAAAGAGTAAAAGTAACCTGAGCTATAAACTTGTTTGTTAATGAGATAATTTACATATGTGTTGTATATTGGTTGAATAATAAACTCCTGACAAGTAACTATTTGCCAAGACAATTAACACACTTACTTGTCTGATGGTGCCTGAAAAAGCTAAATGCTATGCCCAGTTAATAGATGGTTACAAAGAGAAATAACAAATAAATGAATTTAGAAAACTAGGAAAATTTGGTGTTTTACAGCAAAAGCTGAATTATATTTGTTAAATGTAAAATGGTGTACCCTGCCTTTCACCCAATGTCAGCTGGGATTGGCTCCAGCCCCCCCGCGACCCTCTGAGGATAAGCGGTATAGATAATGGCTGGATGGATGGAAATGTAAAACCTTGAACATACACACAAAGATAACAACAAGAAAACCAAACAGCAGCAGCTCTCACTGGCTGCAGGGGACATATGCATTAAAACTGCAGCGAGCTATTACTTTCTTTCTGTAAGTGCGAATAAGAGGTCTAGCAATGACAAAACAATTTCTCTTGAATTGTCAAGAATCTGCAATCAAGCCAGATCTATGGCGTACTTAACATTAACATGAGAAAAGAAACAAGTAGTGTAGGAAATGTGTTTATGGAGTAACAACTAAAATGTCAGAGGATTGGGTTACTGGGGGGATGGAGAGTAAAAACCATGATAACATTTAAGGGCTGCTGACACAATGTTCAGTTTCCATGTGTGGAGATGTTATCAGATTAAATTCAACACAGGCTACTGTTTCAGTTGTCAAAGGATAATAAACTCTGGTTTAATTGGATTGGATGTATGTGTGAATTTTGTGACTCACTGAAATCAGAATTAGAAATGCTCACATTTTTTGAAATGTGAAATAGCTTCTAGGATGCTGTGAAAAGAGAGGAAAAATATTAAAGAAACTGACTATCTAAAAACATACACTACTGGGATTATTATTTAGAGCATAGAGTCTAAACAGATTTCTTCATAGAACTGATGAGACGGCAAATTATTTCCAGATTTCTATTCAAAGTTAATAAACTGTGTTGCCTTTTTAAACAGTTCTCCCAGGATTTGTCTGTGTGGTTGTGTCTGAATATTAGAGCTACAAAATGAGAAGAGAAAAACAAGAGCTGCAGAGAGCTGAAATCTTTAAATCTAAGAGACTGAGGGACTGAATTCCTTGCTGGTGAGCACTCTTAGGTTTTAGCTAAAGTGCATGGGTCGGGAACATGTGTGTCTGTACAGGTAAAAATGCTACTCTATGCACACTCTATGACACTAAACATATGCATGTTTAAAAACCATTCCTACAAACCCTTGTGAAAAACTATCCTAAATGATTTTTAGATGTCAGGGTGGCCACATTGTTACCGCACATGTTACTGAAACTTTGTCATATTCTTGCTGAAATGTCCTTGAGCAAGACACTAAAGAACATGCTCCAAGGTGCAGCTGATGAAATAAACACATGCATAGGCAGTTCAATCAGGAGAGACTTCAGTATAAGTGAACAAATAGGTGAAGAAAAAGGTGAGAAACGAGTCTTTGGCGATAGAGAATCCATGAGTAGTATAAGATAAACCCTGACGGAGTCTAGACACTGGTGGTGGTGGTGGTAGGATGGCTGAAGAACCAGATGTGATGAGGAGTGGACTTCTGATGAGCTCGACCCGGACACTGATGAATGTGGTGAACTGGAGGTGAATGGGGTGGAGGAGTGTCGCAACGATTCTGCACTGAAATGACAGCTGACAGCAAGCGAGAGGAGAACAGATTTAAAGTTTGATAGCAGCAATAAGATTGTGGCGAAATCTGGTTGGATAAGTGAGAGAGTAAACACCCATAATCAGCTGATTAAGAGAAGCAGGAAGAGGGAGAAAGAGAGACGGATGTGAATGAATGAGGCATAAAGATAGTCTTCCTGATTGAACTAACGCTGAGCTTCCTTAGAAGAGATGGAGCATTCAGGAGATGGGTGAGAGTGATGGAGAGTGCTTCTTCCTTTCTCTTTTTAGTTTTTTTTTGTCACAGCTGGAGCACCTCACATGGGCATTGCTATTCTTAGTGAACTCCTGCTGACAGACAAATTAGCCCTCACTTGGTGATCTAACAACAGCATGGAACTCATGCTTCCTATTTGGTTTAATCTACAGCCATCGATGAATTCTGATTAATGTTGTGAAGGCTGGATCGAAGTCCATCAAACAACAGGCTGAGCGTGATTGAATCAGACACGTTCCCAGTCAGAGGACTCCCGCTCTCCCCCCCATGTCATTCACTGACTAACAGGGTCTAATGAAAAGAGGGACATGCGGTATAGCAGAGAATGAAGAGGGGAGCTGTGGAATTGCTTTACAGTTAAAGAGGACTAGCTTACAGTTAACTGATGTGGGATATCTGTCCTGATGTTAAGTAGTACTGGCTGTGAAAATTGACACCTCTATTGAGTTTAAATAGATCTCATTCACAGTCAAAGCCAACATCTCTCACAATATATGGCAGTATATCAAATGGTACATACAGTGAGCATGGTGGACTAAAGGGTAAAAGCTTGGTGTCAGCATTTCCATTTAATACCAATTTATGGACTGACTGGTTTCTCCCTCTACGATAGGAACCACATTTATCACTAAATACTCAATACAGCCAAGACCACATGCACTGTGAAAAGATATACAATATGAAAAAAAAAACAAACGCTCCAAATACATAAAAGAGAAACTGGTGTAACTGTTTACAGTGCAGCCAAACAAACTCAAGTTGTTTAAATAAAGATATCACTCAGAAATGTATATTTTAACTGCGGCCTTTCTGAGGAGTTGGAGGTGTGCAGCTTGTCGACTACAGTTCTTCATCTAACAGATCACTGTGGCTGCTCCTTCTTGTTCAATTACTGCTTTGCAAAAATAAGACACGATTGTGCAAACAAATGAATGTGCAACAAAAATGACTGTTATCTTAGACGCATTTTGGATGAACAATCAAGTCAAGTCAAGTAAATTTCATTTATATAGCCCATTATCGCAAATCACAATTTGCCTCAAGGGGATACAACACCCTCTGTCCTTAGACCCTCGATTCGAATGAGGAAACAATGAAAGAAACTTAGGAACAGCAACAGAGGAGGGATCCCTCTCCCAGGACAGACAGACGTGCAATAGATGTTGTGTGTACAGAATAGATTAACAACAGAAAATCATAGTTTATAGAATTATGATGACAAAATGTAGAAGTGAAGAGGATGGATCCAGGAGGACAACTGAGCAGCAACAATCATGTTTAGCACTAACCATGGTGACAAATACCGTACGTTGGGTTTCCTGTGGCTACTTCACAATAAAAGCCTTCCCTTGTTTCTCCAGTTGAACACTTTTAATGTGAAGCAACAGCAGTAGATTGTTCCGTTTGCATTAACAGTAACTTAATACAGCTAAAAAGTGTAAAGTGTAAAGAGAGCGAACAGTAAACAGTGTCTGTTATCAATGAGATAAAATTACACTGAATTACATACATGCATCATTTCCTGTGAGTCTCTCATGTGTGTGAAGGCAATTTGAATCCAGTGCAGGAATGGCGCAAACTGCCACTAACAATGAAAACTACTAAATAGAGAGATAATTACTGAATGTAAATACATCAAAATGGCTATTGCAGAAAAAATGCCCACCGTAAATAGTTTAAAAATGGGGTTTGATTTGACCGATCTACAGTAAATAGTTTTTTTTGTAAATGTAATTTTAAAAAATTATTCTACTACCAGTTAAGTTTGGTGCATCTCTATTAATAATATAAGAGCACATGTTTGAGGGCTTCAGTTAGAAATTGAGTTCACTCTCCATGAAACAAGAGCTCAGGTTGAATCCTTCACATGCCACTCGGATAGCTGAAGAGTTTGATCAGCGGAGGGATGCTTCACATAAGATAAAAGCCATCTGTAATGGCTAACCAGCCCCCTTCCCTAGCGCCACACAGTTCAGCGAGTGCCACAGGGCTTAATCACCACCCCCCACCCTCAGCTTTAACTGCAAGAGGGACTGACATCCAGCTGAAGAGGCTGTGTGTTATCATAGATAAGGCTCCCTGTGTTCTCCTCCTCACTGATTCCACGCTGAAGAAGCCCTCGTCTAAATCAATTACAGCAGACAGTTAGTGCTGAGGGCTGTCTCAGTGTGTCCCATGGATCCCCTTATTCACAATCTGGCACATGAATGTAATGACAAGCGAGTGCTTCACTATTAATCATGCTACTATACACAGAAATGCATCATAAATGCAGTATACTCACATTTAATAAGTTAATTTAAGTACTTTGGCCTCTGAATAAACATGCTGAGCTGCTACTATCCATACACACAGAATAATGTTTATGTTTGGGTCCCAGGCATTATGAACATTGCTAACATCACATGCATTCATGTGATCTCTCATCTGAACATGCTTCAGGTCACATCAATGCATCTATGCACTGGCTGGAACACAGGATAAATTGAATTTATCTTATTATTTAGCTTATTATTTTTATCCATGTTGTCTGTAGAAACACAATTCAAACTTACCTATCTATCCTAGGGAAATTCAAGTTGTTCATCACTTATTGGGCGATATCATCCCACTTCCTCATCCTTCTGTCCTCCTCTTTTTCCTCCTCACTCATTGCCTGTTATCAGCATCAGGTAACCCGACTTAATATGCTTCAGTAGCATATTGTTGCTATGCTGTTGTTTCTGTATCCTTCCTCTATGTCCTCATCTGTCAGTAATCATTCCCCCAACTCTCCCTCCTCTGCCTCTGTCTCTACCCTGTTATGCTCTTCCTCAGGCAACAAGTTCTCCTACTGCCACGCCTGCATGCTGGTTGCTGGGGTCTGGTGCTACGCTGGAGTTTTTGCTGTAGGTCCCCTGTCGGGCTGGGGAGAGTACGGGGCAGAGCCTTACGGTACAGCGTGCTGCATCAACTGGCATGCTCCCAGCCAAAACCCTGCAGCTATGAGCTACATCATCTGCCTCTTCTTCTTCTGCTACTTTGTGCCCTGCACTGTCATCTTTCTGTCCTACACATTCATCCTGCTCACCGTCCGGGGCTCCCGCCAGGCTGTGCAGCAGCACATGTCCCCGCAGAACAAGATCACCAATGCACATGCACTTATCATTAAGGTAAATGCATATGTTCACTTTCCAAGATACTATATAGGTCTAAGTAAATATGTGTTTACATGACAAATGTATTCTGTAAGTTGTTGTGTCTCTTTTCAGCTTTCCGTGGCAGTTTGCATCGGTTTCCTGACAGCATGGAGTCCATATGCCATTGTGTCCATGTGGGCAGCATTTGGTGACTCTGCTGCTGTACCACCCATGGCTTTTGCTGTGGCAGCTATCTTTGCCAAGTCCTCCACCCTTTACAACCCTATTGTCTATCTGGTCTTCAAGCCCAACTTCCGCAAGTTCCTGTGTCGAGATGTGGCCCAGTGCAGAAGGACACTCTGTGGATGTCTGTGTCAGCACAGCTCCACACAGAAGGGAACTTGCAGACAATCCCACCACAAAGAAGAGTGCAACTCCACAAGGGTGTCAAATGGGCTACCAGAGAACCACGGGACCTGCAGACACTGTCCCTGCCCTGAAACAGTCATTGGTACCAGAGAAAACGTTACAGACTACAGCCCTCAGCAGACTGCCAGGATACTTAAAGGATCGCAACATAGTGAGGTGGCTGTCAGTCAGCTATCCAATGAGTTGCAGAGCGACTTCCTCTAGAGAAACAAACACTGCCAGACAATGTGAAGGTAAAAAAAAAAAAAAGAACAGAAAAAGACAGCAAGAATGAAGGTTGAAAGACACTAACTGCAATTGTTGGGGAAAAGGGAAATGAAAAACAAAAAGAGACGATTGATTGAAGGAAACTCTGAAGGTCAAAGTTTAAGAACTAAGAACTTGTCTCATGCCTCAAATATGTGATACTGCCAAAAACAACACATTACTACAAAATTAGAAGCCAATACAGGAGGATAAGTGAGCCAAACAGCCAACATGCAACCACAGATGTGTACATCAATATTTCATCAGGTCAAATTAACATGCGTCAATAACTATCTGATCACTTTGACTGATCAGCATTAAGCAAACAAGACTGAGAGTCCAGTCACGATGCAAATCAATTCAAGCTGGATTTATAGACAGGAGCTGATATTCAAACGTTCTTCTCCCTAAACTACCTTTTACATATTTATTACAAGTACTGTATTTGATGATGTATTTGATTTGATAGGTATTTATTAATGCATGCCTAAAATTGAAGGGCCAAAGGGTTGCTTGTTGTTATCTAATAGGAAAATAGTACTGTCTCCTCATTGCTGAGAATACATTAAGGTTTGAAAGCCCCAATTAATTTAACTACAATGTGTCAGCCTCTAAATTTGTCTAGATTAACTAGGCCTACTATGAGGATAAGAACCAAGCACAGAAGGAAAGATATGGACATCCTACAATTTACCCAGGGGGTGTTGTATTGATTCCTCTGCAAAGGAGTTGCCAATGTCAATTTTGTCTAATCAGCCGTGTCCAGGACAGAAGCCATGACTGAATTATAAAAGCAGAAGAATTGGGAGCAGGACTTAGGATAACCAAATCTATAACGCTCAATAAGCTCTATTCTCTCTCAATATACTCTATGTGGAGACCTCTAGACAAAAATATTCAAGCTAGCGATGCAAAACTTGTTTGAGGATCCATCATGCAGTGGTCCAAAATATACAGTTTCTGAGGACCCTCATGTGAAATAAGCCACAAATTGAAAATTGTATAAAACATATGTTGCATTGCAACTGCTGGATCATATTTAAATGTCAGTGTTTTGTATGAATGTTGTGCATTGCATTTCCAACATGAAATCCAAACAAAAATACACAATGAACACATTGATTAGAGTAATTATCATTTTTATCTAACAGAAATATAGGTTGTAGTTACGTGGCTGTCTTTGGCCATGATTTAAAATCTCTAAGTGTTCATAAAATAGAGAGCTGGCTCTTACAGACATGGTGGACAAGGATGATGAGAAGAAGAGGGAGTTGTGTTCACATATTGGCATCTTTTATTTCCAGGAGGCTGATCAGGTGCAATCAGGTAGCTGTCCAGGTAGATATCTTAAAAATGAGCCCCGGAGCAGATAAAAGTTTATTCTGTTTTGGGTTTTTTTATAGTTTGGGACTTGTTTTCATAGTTTTGGTTTTGATTACTATTGGTTATAACAATGTACTCACCAAAGTAATTGTTGAGATCTGGACACGGTGTGACAGAAAACTACAACAAAGTCAGACAGGGCAAGAAACGAGCAGTTAGATGATCACATAGGTTGTAAACAAAGCCAACAATTTAGCCGGATGATCTAAACCACTTTATTGTAAAACCGAAAGTGCACCCATAATACTGGTAATAATCCTTAATTACAGAGGAAAACTGTGTATGCCTAATTATGGCAAATACGATAGGTCAAAGTTAACTGTGATGGATGTTTACAAAGGACAGTTGTGGCGATTTAATTTCCATTCATTTTCTCTTCCAAATGAGTTAAGCAAAGCTGGGGCATTGTTTAAAACAGATATGGAGTCAAACTTGCATCCTCAGACTACTCTTTAGCAATGTTGTCACGTTCCCTGATTTCATCAATTAACTTGGTCAGCATGTTATTATTATCAGGACAGGAATGATGTCCAAACCTATGAAAATAAGAAAAATTATAATAAACTGGAATAATCCTTTAAGGTGGTCAGATAACCTTTAGTGAAGCCTGTTTGTGTGTGTGTGTGTGTGTGTGTGTGTGTGTGTGTGTAAAAGCGAGACAGAAAAATCGTGGGGGTTATTTATACTGTATCTGTGTGTATTTTTCTAATGTGCCTCTTGTGAGCGTGTGCTTTCATGGGCAGAAGTGTGCAGCTCCTGAGAGAAGCAAACAGTGAATCAGTCTTTAGGGACATACAAACAACAACAACAAAAAAAAGACAATGAAATGGGCATATTAATGTCCCTCAAGCCATTATAACAAAAGAGGGGAAATTAACTTATGTCTTACTTATCTATGCATAGATATAGGCCACTTGCCTCTAGTGCTCTTCTTGCCTCTTGCAAAAGAGAGGGCCTGTTGTTCAATAAAAGCATGTGTAACATGAGACACACAAGGCTTTGCCTCAGTACCTGCCAACATTATTCCAATAAAAAATGCCCAGCGAGCATAGTTGAGCTTAACCGCAGTGTTTGTCCAACAAGCAGTTTTGTACCTTTCCCCTGGCAGCATAGGTCATCAAATGGAAGCACAAAAAGACCGGCCATGGATAAGATTAATTAGATCTGCTAGAGCACTCTGGTGTGACTTTCATACCATGTCATGACACCTTTCTTTACCATGGTGAGAGGGAAGATTGCAGCTCTGTGCAGTTTTCACAGAGTACCTGACTATAGAAGCAGTTCACGTTGTCATGAAAGAATTGGTTTTAAGTAATGCAAAACAACCATGTCAGCACATGTGATGTATTCTGCTGCTGGCTGAACTCCTCAAATTACTGCTCTGGCATTGGTACTGACTGCTTCTTGAAGAAATTGATACTAAGCCACCATTGCCATCTGAACTAATAGCCAACTTGGGCTTTTCACACAACACTTAGCCCTGAGGAGACCCTTGTAAGCTCAGGGCTTACAGCTCTGTTATCTGTGGGCTTAGTCCCCCCCGCCCCAATTCATTTCAATGAGGCCACTGCGTTGACACAGAGGGCTCTAGCAAAGAAAACAGTGTCATCTGGCAAAAAAGTTGTAGCTCAGTTTCTGCCGTGATGCATTCAGCAACACACACTATTAGCCAATCAAATACTTGCAAGTGCACATTCCTGGTAACCTGAATGGGTAATTTCTACTATTTACTGCCGTGATAACTTTCTTGAGTTGTAAAATCCTGTCTCATACTATGTTAAATCTCAGTGTTTTGCCATCTGATAAGCCTTCAAACTCATGGATCTATTACTTGATTAACTTCACAACCCTTACGTCAGCAAAAAAAAAACGTCAATATTGAACCATTCTGCAAAACCCTGGACATTGTCATTTTGTTCGATGACAATGTTTTTTTACGTCCAATGCCAACGTTTTTAAAATTCTCGCTTTCTACAATATCTGGTGACTACTGATTAAAGTTAGGGAAAGATCGTTGTTATGGTAAATAAACTACCTGAAGCAACACGTAACCACCAATGCATCCCTATGCATTTTCTTACTGTAGTGAATGCCTGGTGACAGTTGCTTCACACTCTGAATGTGGATATCCCCTCCAAAACTTAAGTGCAGGCTTCACTAAAACCCCAGTCTGAAGTTATTCCCGACTTTTCATGGTCAGATAGTTTAAGTAAAGCAAGGTTTGATTTCAGCCTTGAGTTGTCAAAGCCTTACTGCTGTAAAAAGAAGCACCATTTGCAAAGACAAACAGGTCTTTTCACTGAAGATGATTCTAATCAGGATGTTAGAGACCATACTGTCATCTTTTTTTCATCTGTGTAACTAACAGCTATTGTATACAACTGCATGGATGTACAGGGTAGTAGCTTATTACTGTTTCTTGCTCTATAACCTCCAGGGTTAACACATTGGTGATAAGCCTACTAACTGTTTATGGTACAATTGTTTCCCTGGAAAAACTATGCGATTGTACTTACTACTCTGATGTGTGAAAGATGTTGCTGGTTTCATGTTGGCTATATAAGATTTAGAAGACATTTTAGAAGAAGAAGGGTGTAAAAGCTGAAGGATCAGTGAAATGCAAGTGGAATTTTCTGCATGTCATGCTGGAACCAAAGGTTACAGTCACCTTTACACTCACTGTCAAAGCCAAAATGTTGTTTTGGACACTTGTATTTTTCTACCAATATGCAGGTTACCATTAAAAAAAACATACATATCAAAGACTTGGCTTCCAGTCCGCTGGACGGGCTTCGTTCGGCCCATACTCTTGGGCAAAGATGGACGCACAAACCAGGAAACATAACTGTGAAATTCTGATTCTGATGTCTCTTTTTCTATTCTGTTCTACTCAAGGAACAAATACTGCAAGTACCTGGGTGTATATTCTGAATCACTAGCCATCCCCACCTGGGTCATCTCCACTGGCTTTACTCATTGAAACAATGTGCATATATATATATATATACATACATATATATATATATATATATATATATATATATATATATGTGTGTGTGTGTGTGTACAGATACCACATTTAATTAACATATTATCATGAATATGAGCCTAAATGTGTAAATAGGAGATGGAGAAACCCCTTGCAGTGTCTTGAAATGGGTGATGGGTTTTATTTTTATGTTATTTCAGCTTCTGACTGATGGCTTTGAAAGTGTTAAATGTTTCTTATTATGATGTTTTTGTGCAAAACAGCTTCCAGGCTTGTGGCTTCCCTCGCTGCAGCTGGAATCCATTTTCTTTCAGCCCCTTTAGTAGCTATGAGAGAAAAAGACAGACTTAACTAAACTTATATCCTAATAGCAAGATCAGTACTATAACACAGCCATAATATAATGGCCATTACAGTTGACCATTATTAATTAAGCTCCATTTCCCACCATGGTGTTTTTAGGTTCCATGGAGACACAATAATCCAAGTGGAAAATTGAATCTTTTTGATGTTATTGTATATGCAGCTTCTATGAAGGTGACTGTTTCTACCTCCCAAATTAATCATGGAATGTATTTGTGGCTTGTGGCTGAGTTTGAATTGGTGCATACAGCATTTAATATTAAGAAAACCAAGTAGCGAAGTGTGATGTGATTACAGCTGCTTGGATGAGCAGTTTACTGCGAGCTAGCTTAATTACAGAGAAATTAAAGTGCTGATATGTCAGAAGTGTGCATGAAACAGCTTGAGCCAGATGCAATTATAATTTGTCCTTGCATCAAGAAATCCTCTGTTGTCGCCAGTACAGTGTAAGGCATCATATCAACACTTTTGTTAAACATGCTCATCTTAACTCTCTTTACTTTCTGAATCTTACCTGTCAAGAAGCAGCCTGGAAACAAGACAAAGACTTTGTTAATCCCATTTGAGGTGTGAGACTCTGAATCAGCAGAAATTCCATTATGCAGTATTTATAATGATTTATAATGCACTTACTGAACTCTCCAAGCCTACGCTGGGTCTGAATGATGTGATAAATCCTATACATACTGCTCTCTATATGTCTGTGCTAATCTGCTGTTAAATCCAATCAGGAGGATGCAACTAGAATCTGAATCTTCTGACTGCAGCTGGAGAGCAAAGCCTTTGTATGAATCCCTATTTCCCTTTTGTCTTCTGAAAAGCAAACACTCTGTCCTCAGGAGATTTGCAATTTTAGACTGCACTGTAATATGCTGAGACACAAACAAGGCTGAATGTTATGTGTTGTATATATACTGTATGTATGTTAATATGTAGAAAAAGTCTGTCTATCTATCTATATAGGTTTGGAAATATTACATTATATTTATTGAAATTATTATCATTGTTGTCGGTGAAGTTTCAGATGCATTGTGAGAAATGTTTACATCTTTTGGTATATTTTTTGTTTAAAAAATATTGAGGATTGTATGAAAAGTGTTAAATACATCTAACCAAGGGCATATTATTTGTCCTTGGGTAAAATGGAATGATAAATAAATATAATTCAGGATTCAATGAATGAGAATATCACTACTTTTATGTTTCCTTTCCTTTATTGCGTTTTAGTAGTTACAGCAGAGCACGAAGAAACAGTGTGTACCCGTTCAGCTACAACCTTGAAGAGCCACAAGGCAGCTAACCCATCACAAGAATAAGAGTTTACAGCCATGCTAGCGGCTCTGTGAGGCTGTAATGCTTATTGTAAATAAGTACAAATTGTTAGATAGATAAACCAAAATAGTCTTTCATGGCAATCCATCCAAAAGTTGTCAAGACATTAAAATGTCAACCTCATGGTAGCACAAGAGTAAAAGTCAGGGGATCACAGTAGAAGAAGTCAGTAGGCTTCATCCTCTGGGAACCATGAATATGTGTACACAATTTCATTGTACTTCAAATTCAAAAATCAGCAAAGTGGGAAAATATCCAGCATATTCAAAATGTTTGCTGTGCATGATTAGTAAAACTGGGCCGAGCAGAAACCACCACATCTGAGCAGTGAAGCAAATACAGAAATGCCTCAAATGGGTTTGTTCTCAAAAAAATGCATTATATATATTATATTCAGACACACTTGTGTCACAAAAATTCTTGAAGCTACAAATTATTTATTGGCCACTGCACCATACTCCAAGGAACTTCCAAATCAGTGGAAAAACCTCCGACTTTGCTCTCAGTAGTTAATTTCACTTCTGCTGACGTGTGTCTTGGTGGTCATTTGGAGAATCATTTTTCCATTAAAGGATTGGTTTGACATTTTTCAAGTCTGTCTTAAATCAATAGCCAGGTGCCCACCTTAGCACTGATTACTGGTGTTGCTTGCTGTATTCATTCCTCTTGTTCATCTTGGCCGTTAAGAGACCTCTTCCTAATGTGCTTTCAATGTAACTGATGGGGGGAAAGAATCCATAGCCCTTGTTCTGTGCAAAAATGTATTCAAAGCTTTACCAAAAGCTAAGGCTTCAGCAGTCCGAATAAGCCAGATCTTCCAGTCTTTTTAGAAAACAATTCCCTCTCTGTGTTTCCCCAGACAGTGTTTTTTATTAAGCTGCGGTGGAGGGATAGTAAAACAGAGAGGGATATTTGTACTAAACCCCCTTTAACTTTGCAAGATACCCACTTTATTTGTCTAATTTAGACTTCTGAAGCCTCATACTAGCTTCAGATAAACTTTGGAATGTAATTTTTCACACAACGAGGCCTGTGGATTTTGTCCTCCATCACTTACATTGAAACCTTATTGGAAGGGATCTTTTATCTGCCGGTATGAACAGGAGGAATGATTACAGCAAGCAAAACCTGTTTCAATGTATGGGCACCTGACTATTGTTTAAGACAGACTTGAAAAAATTGACAACCTATCCTTTAAGAGGAGTTAGCCAATCACAGTCAGCTGTTGTGGTTGCCGCTTTCTTGTCCCACCTGAGCAACCCCCACACGTTTTTCTCCCCTGTGCCTATCCATGTTTTCTACATTATGTACTGGATGTGCACACAGACACACACACACACACCCAGTGTCTTGCTGGGAACTCTTAGCAGGCTGGCATGGATGTTTAGCTCTAATTGGTTTTGTCACAGTGTTCTGCTTCTCCAAAACAAGACTTTTGATTGAGACTCATGTGTGTTTCCTGTTGCTGGAGAAAGCCAACTCTCATTAACCAAGCTTCACTCAACACAGCTGCTTTTACCACCTTAGGTTTATGTATATGTGTGCATATTGTGTGTAAACAGGTAACAAATTGCAATATAAAAATGAAAAAGTAGCATGATTGCCTTCATTTTTCATTATGTGACTGAGTAGTTGAATCAATAATCTCTTGTGAGAAGCTAAACCATTAGTATTACATAATAGGCTTTAGTGCAAATTGACAATATACAATGCAATGAAACAATATACTCAGTTTTAATCTTAATCTGTAATCACCATTTCAGCAACATCTCTGACCTTGAACCATCTGAGGAGAGAAAATTTGTTTTTCCACTTCATTCACTGAACCCATATTAAGGAAAAGTATCTGCTGCTGCTGTTTCTGCTCTACACCTTTTCCACTCACTTTGTCCCTGCACACCTGGCCTATTGCATTAACACCCCCAGATTCAGGCGTAGTCGAGACGAGAGCACTTACACCATATACAGACAGATGGACTTGATCTTGCTGCCTCACCTTAACAAGATGTCCCTGAACACCATCTGCCAAAATATCTACGCTCTTCCAGGTCTGCAGTGGAGCAGGATTTCGGGATTGGGGAGGTATGTGGCAATGTGAGCTGGACTGCAGCAGCTTGGCATAAGTTTATATCAATCATGAAATAGTGTGATTGGCATACAGGCTTTACTGGTGTTTCAAATGATGATAAACTGTGAAATGGTATTTTTTGCAGGACAAAAATGCAAAACACATATGTACATTCACATTTCCAAGCATAGAATGTGATTTATTAGTTGGTACATATATCGTATATATGTGAATGTGAGAAATTTACAACACGACATTACTCCTATTTTACAATTGTGTGTATATACAGTATGTATATATGTATTTTAACTTCTGTCTACACCAGAATTGGGATTGGGATCAGCTGGTCCTGTTACTGTTATAATAGTCATGGAGAATGGTCAGGATGTGTTGGTATTTGTGTTTTATTATGTGTTTATACCAATATGATATCATAACAGAAGTTGTCTGATTGTGGACGTTCAAAATATCTGCTAATACAATATTTCTTCGATTCAACACAGGATTGTGCGGCGGTGTGGGAGTGTCTCATACTAACCAGCAATCCCAGCTTGAAGGCAGATACAAGCCAAGCGACTACACGGCGATTAACGTCTTTGTACTCCCTTGTGGCAGGGCTGAACAGCTGATGTACAGTCATCACGCTGGCGATCGATCAGTCTCCATTCCGTCTCCACAGCTGCTCGGTAAACAGTGGAATATTAAGGTAAGCAGCTAATGCTACATTGCTACAAGGTAAACAAAGTTCTTCTTCACCTGGGCGTCTGCCGGTCTGATCGCTGGCGTGATTGGCTGCTGCAGCGTGACATCAGGTTGCGTTTCTCCAAAAGTTGATTCTGTTTTAACTTTTCGTCGCAGGCCGCTGCATTTTTTGCAGCACCCCCTGCAGCCCCCACCGCCACAGCCTGAATGCAGTACCCCCTTCAAATAAATGGGAAAATCTGCGTTTCGATTCTATGTGAATACAGCCTTAGTTACACTATTACACACAGTCCAGTTTTCATTGACATTGGATTATGAATGTGTAACTAGCTAGCTAGTTAGCTACTACATAGTTGGGTCAAAAGATGTGTTATAATTCATGTTGATAAACCAGACCAACAAATTAAAAATCTTCTGGTTTAGTGATCATTTGTGAAGAATGCAAATAATGTCAATAACCTAATAACGTGCATCATCGTACTGATAAGTTAGCATCAGAGCTATTAAAATGTTTCCTCCATAGTTAATTGAGCTAATTGTAAGATCTGCACCATATATTGTCTTTTTAATCTGATATACGCGGTGTATGTGGTGTTGTCAGGCCAAATTATCTTCATCAAAAATGTGGACGTGTGTTCCCAACTTTGAGAAATGTATTGTAGGCTGTGTGAACCGATCAGGAATGTGACTTTTTACTTGTATTCACTATCGCCACCAAAAGCAACCGGAAGTTAAGAGACAAAATTGGAAATGGAACAAACAAAAACAAATGGGCGGGACACATAAGGTTAAAGTTCTGGGAAAAACGACAAGTCCTTCAAATTAAGCAACAAAATACACCGTTTGTAATTGCCCTACATAATGACACATAAAAGCGTTTTCTGATCTGACACCTCTATCGGCAGAACGACATTATTTGTCAGGTGCTTCCAAACCGTTACAAATAACTGTTATAAAAATAAATGCGGCGGCTGTAACTACATCACGCTACTCTGCTCAACAGCCATAATTCCTGTGCTCCAATGAAGCAGATAATGACTGACCTTGCTGTGTTAACACACCTGTGCGTGTGTATATTTGATGAATACTAATTTCCTTGTGTACACAGGCAGTTATTAAAATGTATGTATGTATAAAAGTGACCATTTACAACGGATGTTTTGCATTTACATGAATAAAATAATCAAGTGAAGTTAATAATGTAATGTTCATGTTTAACCATTATAATACACATTCACATCAAATGTCACTGCTTGTAATATTTTTATGGTTTCATGGATTATCCTTCATTTTCTTGTTACACGTGGTCTAATATTTTATCTTACTTGTTTATAATGTCCCCTGCATTCTGTTTTTCCCTGGACCTACTTCCACTTCGCTCCCACAGTCTGCATGGTATATTGAACAAAAGTATTGCCAGTATAAATAATTTCATCTTTGAACATTAAGATCCTATCTCCCATACATGAATGTGCTATCCACTAACACAGGATATTGGTCTAATTTTATTCTCTTCCTGGCAGAGTATTGAATTAGATTTGACAGAATTTAAACATACAGCCACATCACAACACAACACAATGGCTATTTCCAGATATACAGTTTGCATTCAAAACTATATGAAGATCTAGTGAAAATACATTTTCTTTCTGGTTAGGTGCCAGACCAAATTTAAAAAAATTATAAGTAAGACATGGGCTTTTGATATTGACAAGAGGACCACTGTAATACTGTGAAATCCTTTTGAGGATTCACTCCTGAAACCAAAGAGAATATAAGACCGGCAGATCTCCTCTTTTCACACCTGTTATAAGGTGACCCAGAATAATATGCTCCTTTTTTTAAATCCCAAGCCATACTGTCACCGATATCAAACCAAACAAAGAGCTTTTTGCACCATGAAAAGAGCAAAGTCGTACTGAACTCTCCATACTCTCTATTCTTTCATTTGTGTTCAGGCGTATTTCAAGAATACTGTGTACAAGGCAAAACCTGCTTTAGCCAATTTGTTAAGTTTTTGGATTTAAAGACCTTTACACAGGTAACTCTGAATGTTTCAATAAACTATTAAAGCCTTGATAGTACACATAGATTTTAACTGCCATTCAAAATTCACTGAACTCATCATTATCTGTGCTTAATCTTAGCCACAGAGGTGTTTTTTTTATGGATTTTGGAAAATGGCCAGTAGTAATGTAAAGTATGTGTGGTTTATACTAAATGGGTTAAAATATGCAAAGCCACCAGCATGGTCCTTTAAATTTAAGAATGTGATAGTGTATTACAGATAAGTGAGCTACAGCTGTGATAACAACCCTTAAGGCAGGGAAGTAAAACTATACAGTGAACTGTGTCAAAGGCTGAATTATTGTCTGAGAGAACTGCAGTCCCCTGCATCATTTCTTGGAAGATGATCATTACTGATTTCAAGATCAGTATTTAATTATGGGCCTTGTAATAACTTCATGGTGGCTTCCAAGTCAGGCTTTTAAGAGCGAGTTGAACCAAAGCATGCAAACAACTCCAAGCTGCTTGGTTTTTTTTTTAGCTAATAAACGGATCAAAAGTGGGAGAAGAGTCAAAATTTAACCTTTTTTTTTCAGAGACAAATATCATAAATTCATGATATTTAGCAGAGGAGCTCTGAAAAGCAGTAATGATGGTGATGAATGCCCAAGAAAGATCATTTATGAATGGATAATTTACTATTTTGGATTAAAATAGAACTATTACTACTAATAATTATAATATTATAATAGTAAATTCAGTTCCAATGATGTAAAATGTTGGAAATTAGCATTAAAATAATATACCTGTATGTTCCTTCATGGGTGGTAACTGCCACAAATCTAAAAAGCCTCGGAGCAGTTCTTTTTCACACAGCTTTTGGTCAATATCGTTCCCTGCTCTCATGTGCCTCCAGTTTCACTTTGACAAACATACCACACAGTGCCCATTTGACAACAAAAATACATACCTATAGAGCCAGTTATTTTGTGTGCATTATTGTTTGCATTATTTTCTGGCCTAACCCTGTTGTTTTACAATTCTTTAATACTTCAGGTGAATATATCCATTGTCACGCCTGCACAAATACTTGAATCAACAAGTAAACATATACAATAAAACAGACTATTTCATGTTAGTGTTGCAAACCTCCTGTCAGTGTAAACTGCTGCAAATGACTGCTTGAAACGACTTTTAGTACAGACACTTTATGAGCTCACCTTGTCTGACATCCTCAGTAATGTGAGAAGACGGTGATGATGGACCTGCTGCTGACCAACTCTCTGTTTCTGTTTCTCAAACTGAAGCCAGTGCTGCTTCGTTTATCAGCAAGCTGGCTATTACAATATTAGCTATCCATGTTAGATACCAATATTAAACCATTCTGAAACACTGCGAGCAAGTTGCTTTCCCCCTGAATAGTTTTATTCTTGCTCCTAAAATAGTAGAATAAACAGTCCGTTAACTATTAGTTAACCAACAGAAGTAGCTTACTTATAAAGCTTATAATCCTGGGCATCATCCCTCAAATCTGTGTCTCTCTCTATGATACACTGAGCATATTTACTCTTTCTTTTCTTGGCTGTTATATATCCTACATTTCTTTGTCTTATGAGTAGCTGACGTATTGATCTCCTGATCGAGAGTCTGTCTCATTTGGCCAAAATGTGACTCTGTGTCTTCTTTCATGTTGTTCTTCACTGTTTATCACAATCTGCTGTGGATCTGTCCATTTCCTTTTTTTTTTCCCACCCTCGATTCTGCACAACCCAGCTACATAATGGACACGACACCCATGTGATTTCAATGATTCAACGAAAAAGGTAAACAAACTGTGACTACATGACCAGGGCATTATTTAAGGAAAAGACTCTCCTTTGTTCCAGTTTTTATGCATCATTAATTTAGTATATTTAGGCCATGAAAGGCCTGGCTTTGTGTACTTTGTACAATGTTGTCCTTCAGGCTGGAGAAGAGCAGTGAATTACATTAGAGAGGGGTAGATTGGGATGTTGGCAAAGTATTTCTTATCTATTTGATGAATGTGTACAGAACAGATGGTTATCTGAGTTTGAGCAAAGGTTTGTTAGCTAATACGGACATTCTTCTAGAAAGTTATTATCCAATAACTTTGTTTGATTCAGATTACAAATCGTTAGTTTATATGATTACTGTAGAATAAATTATTTGAAATACCCACACAGTCTTTATTACAGGAAAGATTACTGTACTTCAAATAATATTTGTGAAGAAAAAGTCAAGGGATCACCAAAGTCATGAGGATTCATCCTCTGGGCACCATGATCTGTATCAGATAACGTCTGTACCATCCATCCAATAGTCGTCATTCAGTCTGAACCAAAGTGGTGGACTAATCGACCAACATTGCCATCCAATGCCACTAGCATGGCTAAACATAGTTTGACACTGTTATATTATCAGTAGTTTTGGATGTATTAGACGTGTTATATTTTAGAAGGTTTTTCAGAATGCTGTTCCAGGCTGATACAAGCAAAAAAAACATATTCAGTTTATGGCGAGAACTTAAAAATCAAAGCTCACTCTTGCTCAGGGTGTTTTGAGCCTCAGCACACAACTAATAGCATTTTTGGGTGCAGCTAGGATTCATGACTCTACATTAGGGGGTTCATGTTTTTGAGATGTGACTGAGGGGTTAAAATTTTGCTCTCTTCAGCTGTAAGAAACTTCCCGACCCTGTACTTGTAATGTAATGAATGGGCATATTGTCCTCACATGTGACAAATATCCAGTTTACTATAAAGGTTCCTCACACCCTCGCCTTTACCTGAGGAAGACCATTTGTCATTGAAATGTTGTCATGTCCATATAGAATAAAAGAAGAATTGGGAACAAGATGGCAGTGTGCTAGTATTTTTCATCTTTTTGTGCGTGTGCCTCCTGATGATTGCTGCTATTTTTCCATAAGCACATACCTGATGCCTGGAAGACGGCACCAGGAGTCATATCACAACAATCAACATCTGTTATTCATACAATTCAAAAACAAGACAAAGTTTGTAATGGAAACAGCATATCAGTGTCAGATGTGATTATGCAGATAGCATATTCAGACAAAGACAGCATTTTTAGTCGTGCTAGTGATGCAGCTCCAGGGAAGGGATGTCTATGTGTGTCGTTCCATCATTCTGATCTGTGAGTCCTACACTTAAATCCTACTGGATGAAACTTGGTATAGATTTGTCCAACACTTTAGTTCATGACAAGTGGCCTCAAAAACTAGTGACTGAATTCATGTCAACCTCAGCTGTACTTAACATGCTAAACGTTAGCTTTAGCATGTTAACATGCTAATGTCAGTATGTTAGCACAATAGCATTACGTTAAAAGCATGGCTGAGCCGAAGTACACCTGTATTTGAAGAAATACAGGTATGTTGGTTGAAGATGAGCAAAGTTTTTTGGTCTCACTTATTAGATCCAAGGTTATCAAAGTTTTCTCTTGATTTTTAATCCATCCAGTGTTGTTTTTCTGTGTGCGCTGACCATTACAGTCTTGAAGCAGCATGTGTAAGCCAAGGTAACACAGTTGTACTATTGTTAATACCAAGTGCACACAGGGGCAGTAAAAGAAACTGGATACAGAAGGTAGTTCTTTGCTTGTTTGGCTTGAGGCAGAATATAAGAGTGAAAGCTTGTGACTGTCATTGAATAATCACATTTTACATTTTGCTGACCTTGTACACCCAGCTGACGTTCTTCCTGGCGGATTTAATAATCTGAAAAGTACAAATTTAACTGGAATAAATGTTTAAGCCTCAGGAACATCTTAAAATAGAGACTCTTAACAGACACTAACAGATATGTGAAGGGTCTTAAGAAGTAAGTGTCTATGATTTAGGAGAGTTCAACATTATAAAGGGGTTTGTTTCAAAATTAACTGTCTGTGGGTTATGTAAATGTCAGTAGAGATTCTGATTCTGCTGTCTCTCTCTTATCCTGTTGACAAACCAGGTGCCCTTCCCGGCCACATGCACTATTTTCTTATTCTATATTCATATTTCTATTGCTAGACACAGTTTTCCTTTCATTTCAGCTTTGTTGCTGTAGCGTACAATACTGTGCCGGCTTCCTCCCACATTTTGAAAATATGCAGGTTAGGTTAATTGGTCACTCTAAATGAATGTGAGCATTAATGGTTGTCCGTCTCTATGTGTCAGCCCTGTGATTGACTTGCGATCTGTCCCGGGTGTACACCGCCTCTTGCCCAGTGTCAGCTGGGATTGGTTCCTGCCCCCTGTGACCCTCCAAAGGATAAGCGGATATGTGGATTGACACACAGGGTGCTGTTCATTTTTGTTATGGAGTACAGTTAGTAGATGATGAGGTTTCTGCAGTAAATACAGCTGAACTGAAAACTAGGAGTGTCGGTCTCACAGCCAGGGCAGTTTTACCTGCCTCACCTGTGTCTCAAGTTTGGTCAAGCTCATGTACCCAGTAATATTAGAATAGGTACACAGTAGTTAAAAATACCTACAGCATAAGTTCCCTTTAAGTCAGTCAGTAGGCCATACTGTACCCATAATTATACAATTTGTACCTGTTAAAAAATACCTACAGTATAAATTCTTCTTCTTGTCAGTCTGAACGTGGCCCAACAAAAAGGCTGTCAACTTATAAAGTTGCATTGTGGGAAGTGTAGGATCCTATGTTTTTTAAGCTTTACCTATACTAGTGACTAAAAGTCAGGATATTGCGGTCTCTGCTGCATCAATTGTGACCATTTTTTAAAATCTATTTCTCTCAAGCAACCCTGTCTCCTAAAAGATATACACTACTAATTTGCAGCAGCAAATACATTTGAAGGAATCATATTGCCACCCTGATTACATTTTTTGTCAATTATGTTTCCCATCACAAAGCAGTTGGAAAAACAAATGTGTATTATATGAATAGTTTGTAGGAGACAAGGTTGTCACAACCCCCTAAACTTTATGGAAGTACAATAATCACTTGAGTAGTCTTTTAAGGCAGGTTTTGTGTGTAATGTAAAATGTAAATGAATCTTTGCATTAGCAGTAATGCTTTCTCACATCCTGTTCTGTTAGTTCAGGTCACTTTGATGATGTCAAAGGCTGCAACAGAGGAATACAAGAGGCTGTTTGGTCTAAAATGGACCAATTACTGTGCCAGAGCATTTCATCAGTTTGTAACATTTCAGCTCCAGGTGAGCCAGACAAAACGAATACATGAGGTGAGGCGCGTGCTATTTTTCACCCTTTTTTTCACCCTTAAAGGCAGGAAATCAACTTAAACAGATAGCAGTCATGTCTCATACTCCTGTCGCTGCTTGTTTGATAAAAATTAAAGCAGCGGGAAATATAGAAAGTGGACTATTTTACCATTTCTCATCTACTGTAGGTAACCTTAGTGTGGTGACACATCAGAGGAAAATGAATAATAAAACATATCAGACGCCATGAGTATGATAGTTTTTATACTTTGTTACAAGTGCATATTAGAAGAATAATCATACTCCATATTAATTGCTATTTCTAGAAACTATAAAAACAAAATAGTACAAGTAATGCTGCCTTAATTATGTCTCAGTGGTCATATTGCTTTAATTAGAAATCACTACTTCTTTGCCCCTCCATCCAAAAGTACTATAATGTGAAAAAAAAAGGTCTGAAGAAGCATGAAATCATTATCAAATCCTAATCAGCATAAACACCATCTAAGAAAAAGCGTAGTGTGTGCTTGTGTCTTCAAAATGCAAAATAACTCAACCTGGTGAGTATTGAAAATTGACTTTAGATAAAAAAAAAAATTTAAAAAAATATTATTTAGCTTTGGGGTTTAATCACAAACTTTTAATAACAAGCAGTACTACATTTTTTCCCCTAAACCACATTTGGTTTTCAATGGGAAGGATTATATCAAGCTGTAAAAACACATTAAAGAATGTGAAATTGCAATTAAGAATTTCTTCCACTGAATTTTAACTGTTTGTCCCTGTTGTACGGCACCTGAACAGTGCCTGTGCATGTGGCATAAATAATGGGTGACATGTACTATTACCTCAAACTCACAAAATTCTTAAGATTTTAGCATGATCTCAAATGATCTTAATTCAATGTATAAAGGTGCAGGTCATCGTTAAAAGAAACCAATGCTGACTGTCGGTAGGAAATGGGAAACAAACAGATCTCCTGTGTTAAAGTCTGACATTTTGTAGCTCTATAACGTCACACTACTTCGCTGAAATGACTGATGCTCTCATTTTTCTGGGGAGGACACAGTTTGTGTCCTTTTTTTATCTCAGCCCTATGCAGGACAGGCCTGACTGCATAAAAGTGGAATGAAGTTGCAGGTGGGACACCATCTTCGCATAAAACAATTTGCTACTGAAGGTGTCCTCCAGCTTCTCAAATCATGGCATTTGATTTCCAGCAGTTCTTCTGTGCTCAGAATGCCCTCTTGCAGACATCCAGGACTCTTCAAAACACATCAAGAGTGTCTTTTCGGGTGAGTGGATATCCACAGCTCTAAAGCCACAGGAAGGTAATAGGCTCAGACTCTTTCTTGTGGTGTTTACTGTAGCATGTAGATTCTCATTCAATCTGGGATTGACTTGCTCACATAGAAAGGTCTCAAGGGAAGGTCTGACATTGATTCTGATCTCCCTGGAAAAATGTCACAGGTGCATTCTGCCTCCTGGGAACATCCTCCAGAGTTGCAAACAAAGTACGCTCAAGGGGCGACAAATGTATCATAAAATGACATGCATGTCTGGCAGCCGTCGGTCCCGTCATGCCTAAAGTGGAGTAGTAGTGCCGGCTATGAGGCCTCCTTCTGTGGCGTGACATGGACACACTTGCACAGTAGGTTTCCAGCCGGCATTGTCAGCTGATCAAACTGTTCCGTAGAGACCTTAGGACAATTAAAAGTTGTCTATCCTCTCTACATCTCTGTCTACACCACTTCCACGTCCCTTCTGTTACTGCAATAGCACCATATGTCTCTCTCTCTCTCTGTCCCTTGTTTTTACTCCCCATTTAATTTCACCCCACAGTCCCAATACCCATGTTGAGTCATAAACCATAGTACTACTGAATTTATAAATTACCTACTTTCATTTACACGCATCCTAGTATCCCAGTTATGAGTCACATCCTGTTTTTGATCATATTGAGGATATGACGTTAACAGTACATGGAACATAGAGTCAACTAGTTATTTATCATGTTTCTGTATACACAATTATAACATTATCCAGGTTTGTGATCAGTGTCTTTTGACTCCTTGACATCTCCACCAAACTCTATGATTTCTGTAATGACTGAACTGTATCTTAACAGGTGAGTATAACACTGTTTGGTTTATGGATGCCTGAACACTGCTGCATTAACTGCAATGCTGGCAAATTGATCCCCAGCTCATCCTGTCCACATGTCAAAGTGTCCTTGAGCAAGACACTGAACCCCAGTTGCTCCAGATGGTTAGTCGCGCACCTTACTTGGTGGCTTGCAGTCCATTTTTCACCGGTAACAGAAGCCAAGAATGATAAACAGTACTGAAATGTTTGTGTCAAGATTTCACTTTCACTGTGTTTTGCCCCTCTGAGCACAGGTGTCACAGGGGCAAAAAACAGACCTCAGTCAAATTCCCAAGATCTCATGGGCTTAGTGGTGCATTCCAAGGAACATACCTTTTCAGTGTCTGCAGGTCAGAAGCTGGTGAGGGATCTTGTCTGCTGACTCCACCGTTGACCTTAAGAGAGTGTAGACAGCCATTTGCATCCTTGGATACACATAGTGGAGCTACAGGAACTGCAGTAAAAGAATTAGAAAAAGAGCGAAAAGAAAAGACAATACATCAAGTCAACAACATACTTGTGCAGACATAGCAGACATTTCACACTTAAACCTGGAGAATGTGTTTACATGCCGCATACTTATCCAGGGTTGTGAAACTAGGATATGACTTTTATATGTGCAAACACATAAACAAGATATTCCAAAAACCTGATCATAACCGGGCTTTTAGTGTATATGTACTCTTATAGCCATGGACCTGCCCATGGAACCTTAGATTCTCTTAACCGGCATTCACTGAAATTACACAAAATGAGAACTTCTACATACATCTTGATGACAGTGTTGTACAATCCAGTGCAGTCACAAAAATGAGTGCTGTATTTTAGTCATTATGCACCATCATTCATCATAAGATAATTCAAATAAAACAGCAAAGTAATGCAGAGGAAAGCAGCTCATATACGCCCTATTGGCTATTCAGTTCTTTATATTCTCTGATATTCTCATCTCCATTCATCACCACGTCCTTCATTTATCCTCATTCCTATGCTCTGACGTACTGTACAATACATCAAACACTTCTCCCAACACCAAATCAGGTTAAGTGGTATGACGCAAAGACATAGATGTTCATGATAAAAGCAGACACACAAGTGTTTCTCCAAAACACATGGATGCCATCTGCCTGCCTTCTTACAGTCTGGAGAAACTATCCTGTCCTTATTATGCGATATTGAACTGATAAGGCTTCCAGCTGTCATACAGCCTACAGCTTATCTCCCGTATAGGGATATAGTTTCTACCCACAGGCTGCTATACATTCAGCCTCATGGTGGAGCAATTCCTGGTGCTAATCTCTCTATGCTAACTCATCAAGTTACAGCTTATCTTGACATTTCCTTACTTTTCACTGGACGTGTCCATCCTCACGTTCTTCTTAGCTCCTCAACGACACTGGAGACACGAAACCTGGAAAGATTACATGTGAAGGAGAAGGAAGGGCATGGATAAGAGAAATCTGTGGAGCAAGAGCCAATTAATGGTAATCAGCGGGGTGGGTTAAAGGATTATAATGGCATAATTAACATTAACAGTGTGTCATTAGAAATTGTTCTTGTTGATGTCGTAATGCTTCTAACACTAGACGCAACAACAAGAGGGCCACACACACACACACAGGTTTCAAAAGCCAAATTAATTTATTTGATTAATGAGAAAATAAGATGGGTGTGGAGATATGGAATGAGTCAGTAGTGTAAGGCATGTATGGATGAATGAAGGTATGTGTGTGAGTGTTGTAAGATGTGTAAACCTAATTTAAACTCCAAAGAAGTGGAGGCCATGAGGAGACGTTGAGGCTGCCCAGCAGAGAGCACAGCCTTGGGAGAGAGAAGTACAGGAAGCCAGATGGTGGGTCGTCACAAGGTGTGTAGTCGATTTACAAAGTGAAGGTGGACTGTTTTTTGTAGGGCTTTCTCAATCTGTGTTTCTACTTGTGTTTCTCGAGAACTTGTAAGACGTCACCAGTTACAAGTGGCTTATATTAATTAATAATTAATTAAATTAAATTAATTAATTAATTTACATATATTAATAAATATATGTAAATAAAAAACAACACTGAAAAGGGGGCAGTGTAGTTTATGATTCTATATTTTGTTTTATTGTAAATATACGTTACAGTGTGGATAACGGATACAGTCGTGTTGTATTTGACATGTCACAGTAGGAAAAGCACAGCTGTAAATAATAAAATTAATAATTGCTGAATTCAACCTAGCTGCTTCAGTGTCATGGTCCTGGTATGCTGGTACACTGTCACACTGTCATGGCTTACTGGGACACTGGAATAGAACAGAGCCATTGCTTATCATATTGGTAACAACTGCTTTTCTTGCTAAGAAAGTTAGAATGTTTGCTGTGAAAAAGGCCTATTTAACTCTCTCTCTATGTATATACTGTATACTCTGTATTGAGAAAGGCCTTGTGCTGCCTCCTCCCTCCTAATCACCTATAAGCTATATGTCCAGAAGGAGTCCTGCACCTCATGAAACCAGATTCACCTGCAGTGTTCTTGCTGAGCGTGACCAGCAGTCACACAAGACTGCTTCTATACTGACGGGGCCAATAATGATGCTGAGGTGAGTCTCTCTAACTTTCCAGTGAAGGAGTACAGGTCTGTTCCACCAAGTGCCTAAGCACCATGGCTGCTCATTGACAGCCACAAGGCATCACTGCCACTGTCATCAATTAGAGCTGCTCCACTGAGACTGTTCCACTTGACCATTTTACTCTAATCCTGTGCAGGGAAAAGGGAGAGAACAAGACCAGCTGGGACTGAAAGAAAGATTCTAATAAAATTATCTTGTAATAAAAAATTCTAAGACTTACTTTGGAAAAGAGAGGATTTCATTTACCATATTTGTTTTGCAGTTAGGGCACCTTTTTTCAGAGGACCTGAATGGTCAGTCAATTAAAATGAGTTAGACTCAACAAATTACATACTTCAGAAAGGCCTACTCATTTATATACAGTAATAACAATAAACTAATAATAATTTAAAAATGACTTATTGATCAGGACATACATTTCAAAGGGTCCCTGCAGCTATGGCCATTGGAGTCAGAGTCAGACCAGCATGGCCACACTGCTACCCTGGACAGATTGTGTGTGCGGACTGTTTATTATTGCTTTTCCTGCCTGTGCCAAAACCAGAACAGCCATGTCTGATTTATTGATGATGTTATTCTCCGGTAAGTATTTCATAAGCAACAGTATATAGTGTACGTATCTGGGTGTATGCTTCTGAATGCAGTTTCATGTTTACACTTGGCACAGAGCAAGTTGTTGAATGAAACACAAAGCTGGTAGTGCTACAAAACTGTCACAACCAACAAGGGAGCGGTAATGTAAAGGGTTAAAAATAAACAAAGCAGGATGTGCAGATTGAGACTACAAACAAATTCTGCATCCCACCTGCACTGATGAAACGGTTTTATCAAAGTATAGGTGAGGTGTAAAAGATTTATCAGAAAGTTTGTTATATTTTGTTATTTATCATATATTTTTATCATTATTACTGTTTTATCACTGTTTCAGAAAAGCGAAGGTATAACTTACAGATGGTTGACAAATTAAAGGAAAAAACAATATAAAGTGTTGTAGTAAGGTGTTGGGCCATCACAAGCCTGTTCAGTTGTGTTGAGATCTGTTGACTGTGTAGGCCATATTATACGCTTCACATCATTTTCATACTTATCAAACTATGGAAACATCCGCATTAGTCATGTTTCTCCACTCATTTATTCAAGGTTTTTTATTAATTTGTCACACATCTGTATTTTTTTTAAGAATTTATTTTAATAATTCTAATATAAAGTTTGTATGATTTTTCACAGGACCAAAATAAATATGAAAAATATTGAAAAACACAACAATATTTATACATAACGGCCCAACAGTTGGCCTTTACTGTTGAGTAGGTTTAACAGGTCAAGTGAAGAGGAGCCACTCTTTATTTCTTTTACAGATTTCTTTTTTTTTTTTTGGTTTATATTTTGCTCTTCTTATATAGTCAAACTAAAGTCACAACTTTTCCACAAGTTCCAAACAAAAAGGAGCCAAATGTGATCAAATTCAGCAGCTGTTCCTCGCAAATAATAGTTAATCTATTCTTACTTCATAACGGAGGGATCAGAATTCTTCCAGTTAAGCAATGTGAAACGTTTGCAATAAAGTTCTGCAGAATTAAAGTCACTAGTAAGCAAGTAATCTGCACTCGGGTCAGTTCTTCCTCTTTAATGGCAGTTATTGAGTGAATTAGAGACTTTGATTCTCCAGACTGCTGCAGGGATTTGAAGTACAAATACAAGATATACAAACTAATAATGTTAACTGTTGTAGTTAATTATTTTTAATCTATTTTCATTAATTCAATTATTTTTTTGCCCTAAAACTACATAAGATAAAATGATTGTCCAAGAAGGGAACACAATAAAGTATGTAGAAGAAGGTTAGGAGAGAAACATCATACTCCCAGTGTCACAGTCCTTTATCTGTTTTCGTGCTCCATGACTCACAGCCACAAGATCTGTCTCTCCTCTCCCCTCCCTTTCTGCTTTTCTCACCCATCCACACTATTTCCTGCCTATACCCTCAATCTCTCAGTCACTCTCCTTATCTCCTCCTCTCCCTGTCTCGGCCTCTTCCACTGCCACTCCTCGTCTCACTCTCCGTCGACAAATCTGTCCGTCGCTCACCCGGTTTCTGTGAATCACACAGCCCTTTTAGCTCTTCTGCTGACTGCGTCCATTGATCTTCATCTCCTCCCTGCTCCCCCGTTACTCCCGGTTCCTTCTCGCTTTCCAGCATATTCCTCAAATTCCATTTCCTCTCTGTTGCATCACTGCACTTCATCCGTCTCATCAATTCTCATCACTTCATTTTATCAGCAAGTGTCTCCCACTGGTTCTTCACCCATCAAGCAACCCAAAAACCCAACTCTCTCTCTCTCTCTCTCTCTCTCTCTCTCTCCCTGGTTCATAAACATATACACACAGGCACACATTAACACACACTCCCTCTTGTGAACATCCTTTAACACTGCAAGGCTTTCCACTCTGGTATGTCCTTGGAGGAGAGAACTAACATATAGCATGCATGCTCTCCCTTAGCACTTACATAACGCACATCTTATATAACCAATTACAAAGCATTTGTCTTTTTTCCTCTTTTTATCCGTTATCATAATCTGTGCCACTGTGTGAAATTAGGAGAAAGCCCAATTGAACGGTTTTCTGTGTGTGAAGGCCACAGTGATTGTACATGCTCAGTTATTTTCCTGCTAAAATTTCACGGCACGGCATGCAACGTATGCTCCACAACTTCTTCATTATGTATGATACATGGCTGCAAATTCCCTTCACCAAGCTCAGGACAAAGATTTATAGAGAGATATATCTTCCTCTCATCCACCACTATATACATAACACATAGTGCATGTTATCACACAAGGGAAGACACTTTGCCAAAACCAGATAGTGGTTTAATTATGCCAGCAGCACTACACATTCTCTACATCTAAAAATCAAATCAGCTTCAACTCCTGAAACCAAACCATCCACTGCACTTTAATGCAGAAAACATGTGGCCTTTTCTCCTCCAGTGACCGAGAGGTTGGCAGAGAGCTGCGTGGTGCAAGTAAATGAACAGCGATGGGCTGATCTCACAGCCTATCAAGCAGACAGGGAGATCAATATGTCAGCCAGAATGATGAAAAAAAGATGGCTGAGACCGCCTGTGAGCTTGTGTGTGTGTGTGTGTGTGTGTGGATTTGCATGTGTGCATGTTTTTCTGTCTTTACAGCATAAAATGTTTTTTTCTTTCCTTCTGTTCTGTTTTAGTCAGTTTAAAGCAGGTGTAAAGCATCCCTTTTAACCTGGGTTTTATGTTTCAGATCACTGCAGTTTACAGTAAACTAGGACATCTTCTGATAGTAGAATGTGAAGGCAAACATGGGGGAAAATGCAAATGGGCTGCTATGCATGTAGTCCCCCTAAGTACGGAATTGTTGCAATGTAAAATATTTTTAAAATAAAAATTTCATCTGTTTTTAGTAGTAATTTTTTTTCATGCAATTTCACTTGTTTTTTATATTAAAAATAATGATTGATGAATTATTCTTTTTTTTAAATGTTGCTGAAAATAATAAGTCACGCCTATTTCAGTTGAGTGAGAGATGTAACAAATACTAGTTAGGGATGTACAGAGTCATCGTCAAGTCCTTGTCCATTGTGAGAGACATAAAATGTGATGGAGTCACTGTTCCAATAGTTGTTATCAAACAAAATAATAATATATGTTAATCCTCTGGAGTCCCATACCCCACATGCATGTTATCTTTTCTGACTGAGGTCTGACTTCTAATTTTGTCAATTTAACCAATTATAAGGCATCCAGGAACCTAAAATACATGAAAAACGACACAGGTGCCTATAGAAATTGACAAATCTTTCGTCATAATCATTCAAAATATTATCATAGAACAGTTCTAGGTTGTAAAAAAAATTTTGTTTCACTATTTATACACACAAATACAGCAGAGAAATGTGAGAAATAAAACTATAATACACTCTATTTACATCTAAAGTGATTTTATTCCAACTCATTTTGTGCCCTTTCATTGAAAGTCTATGTATGCCTGTAAATCAATGAAAATATTAATAATTTAAGTCATTTGAGCCAAGGACACATTTTGAAGAGGGTTGATGAGTTAAATAGTTTTTAGTTCATTTTAACAGTCTTTGTTAACAGTGCTTTGTTTCCCTTACTAAGAAAGCTGGTAAAGACCCCATAAGTGCTTACGATCTGCTATGATTTTTATCTTTCAGTAGTCGTTGGTTTGGTTGTGATTGTTTTTCTGGTGGAGATGTTGGTAGATAAACAGGCATACAACAAGTAATCTCTTCTCTCTAAATGATTTTAAAAATGTTCTTCTTGCAACATCATTCCATCCATTTTATGGAGTCGCAGGGTAAGCAGAGAGGGCAGCTAAATTAAAAATTAGGCCAACCAAGTCCCAGGCGGATTATTTTCTCATTTTGCCCAAGTTCATGGGTGAGTCAAAGTGTGAGTCTGACAGTGTATTAGAGTAAGTCTAAGTATGTATTCAAGTGGCAAATAGCAGTGTGGCACTGACATGCTGTAATTTCATGACTGCATTGCGGGGCATTTTCATTGCACACGCAGGTTCGCCTTTAACCTGCACTCAAGGACTTCGGTGACTTGCCTTGAACCTGACAGGAACCAGAGCAAGTGTTTTGTCAGTAACAATTACGCAGTGCAGTTTAATTCTGGTGTCAAGGATTAGAAAGCTGCAAGATGCAGTTTATTCTTTGACCTTCTGTCACCAAGTGATGCACACATGAATAGTTATTATTTTTAAAAAGACATGCTGCTCTTCTTACATCACAGTAAGAAAATATCTACTGCTGCAGCCATAATAAAGAGACAACCAAAAAACACACTCTCAAACTCATTCAAGCATCACTCTCCACTGTAGATCAACTTTAATTTCTCAGTGTATGTTCAGAGAAGGTCACAATGTGCACTTGTCAATACACATGATGTGGGTTAGCTGGAGAGGGCAGGGCAGATCAAAGATTAAAGAAATGACTGGCTGTGCATGACAAGATCTTTATGACCTCTGAATTCTGGTCAACACCCGTATGTGAGCTTGTTTGAAAAAAGATATTTGATATCAGCGCACAAACAAACTTAATTAGCAAACCAACAAATAAAGTATTAACTTATTTTCAATATGATGTCACCAGAAAAATAATAACATAAGGATATCAGAATAGAAAAAGGACAAGAACTCACTTCTTTGTGTATGAAGTCTGGGCGAGAGTTTGAAGAGTAATCTGCAATCTGCTCGAAAGGCTGGAGCTGCACGTTCCCTCGTGACTGCAAAACAAATTCTGTTGTTCACCAGATTAAACAAGATTTGAAAAACATGTTGGTTAAATATTCACTTGTTGGTTATTATTACTTACTGATGCAGTACACCTACTGCAGATACTGAAAAATGCAGTAGAAATGACACTCCAACATAACTTAGCCACTCTGCTAAATATCATTAAATGTAACTTTAAGGGTTTCCCAACACTGACAGTACTCAGTCAGTCTCTAGTGACAATTTTAAAATAAACAGATCAAGAAGAAATTAATCTGTGTGTTATTTTTCAAAAGTATGAGATCAGGTCACTAAAGATGTGGATTTTTTTTTTTAAGGGCCAAAAATGTTTGTAGTTCCAATAATTAATGACAACAAAAGTGGAGAAAAATAATTAAATTATCTTAATCAAGGTTAAGGGTTGAAGGTACATTTATTTGTCATTCTACAACAATTAAATGAAAGTTGTAGCCCCCTTCACACTACATACACAGAACATATATACAAATATTTAAAATTATAAAAGAATTAAAATAAAAACAATATATACAGGTACTTATATACATATATTATACAAAGGAAGTGGTATGGTAATAAGCATAACAGAATGAGGTGGAGTTGAGGAGCTGAGCAAAGAAGCTGCTCTGTAGTCTGCTCCACCTCAGCTCCACTGATGCAGACAGGAGTGTGTGTCTTTGTCTCCTTTAAAATCAACGATCAGCTCCTTGGTTTTGCTGACATTGAGCAGTAGGTTGTTCTCTGTGCACCACTCTGCAAGATTGATGATTTCCTCCCAATATGAATTCTCATCGTTGTTGGAAAATCCAAATTTAACTTTAGTTGAACTAATATTAATAATTAATGTAATTAAACTTCAATGTTATTTGAAGTGATGATTCAGTTGCCCTTGGTAAGCCAGAGACAGGTGAGAAAATGCAGCCATTTACACTAGCAGAGTCTTGAATTCAGTCCAAGCTGCCACGGGCAGCCAATGGGCAAGTCCCGAAGGAAAGGAGGATAATGGGGATATGGGAAAAATTGAATAGATTGCCACAGTAAATCATAAAGCATGCTGTCACAGTGTCTGAAGGAAGGGCTTGGGACCCCAGCCAACAGAGATGCTGTATTCAAGACCAGAGATGACTGAATAGTGAACAGGAAGGTGAACAGGAAGCGCTCTTAAGGACAGAGTTTATTTGAGAAATGTTATGAAGTGAAAACTTGGAGGATTGATTTGAGGATATGATGTGGGTTTTGTATGGATTATCCTCTATTACACACTCTAGTGTGAGCACATTGCATCACACATTTGATATCAAATCACAGAAAAGCATGTAAAGTATGTACTATACACATAAAAGATACTACAAACACAAAAAAATGGTTTAATTTTATATATTGATTTAGAAAAACTATACTCAGAACGTTTACTGCAAGAATCACATTTGTGGGATCTCACAACAATATCAAGAAACTACTTGTACTTTTTCAGGAGCCACAAAAACTCAGAAGAGACTGATAACTAATTTCTTCTCACTCTGCAATTCACGCTACACAATGTGAAGGCACTGTTCTTTATTAAATAACTGTACTCAGTGACACAGTGTATAGATGTATCTGAACATTTAAAAAAATATATTTTTCCTTTTCTTCTCCCTCTACTGTATATGCCACAGTAACATCACATCATCATCAGATCATCTGTCATGGTCACTGACAAACACCACTCTTTCTTACTTTTTTTCTGGTTGTATTCTGTGCCACCCCTCAATTGAATAGATTTGGGGGAAATGTCTTTCTTTTTAATGTTTTTTCCTTTTCTGTTGCTCCACTGTGCACCATTTGTGTAATTTATGTGTAATCAGAATAAAAGACAACTATCACACACACACACAGAGCAGAATGAGTGGCTAAGTGGCTGACACAGTCCCTCCAATTTTCTTAGGAGTGCAGAGAAGAACTGTGTACTGGAAAGAAAAAGCAGAGTGGGGACAGAAAATACTGAAAAAATTCATATGAGTGGTAACACTCACAGTTACCAGAAGTAATTAACAAAAGGCAAGTTTTGGATTATAATGTCTGCATGGTTCAAAGTAACTTAATTTCCTTAATAACTGAGATAACAGTAACTTATTCAATAAAGGGATTGACGTCAAGAATCATTTTCCTCAGAATTTGTCCTCACTTCTCTATTTGGCGACCTTTATGATATGCACAGTTTGAAAAACAAATAATGTTAAAATCCTAACTGTCACTGCAACTACAAGTGAGGCAAAAATAGTTTTGCCCTTGATGATTTTGTACCTGATAAGATGGGGAAAAAAACAAGCAAACAACCCAGTGGAGAAACATAATTCTAAAAGCCAGGTGCATTATATCTTAAGAAATAGCTTCAGCATCTACTGTGTAATTTAATGACTAAAGAATACCCAATACCCCTCACCGAGACCCTGGTCCCTCTCACCATGACTTGTCTTCTCAAAGACGCCCAGCCAGGGCAGAACACCCCAGGCTTCAGAGGCAGCTGCAACGCCGTCTAACAGTGGGATGAGAGGCTAGTACACCACACAGGGAAGGTATTGGACATTTATCACAAGATGCTGGATTTTCTGTAGGATTTTCCGCCATTGAATCAGGCTTTCACCATCTGAAGGGACATGCATGCGTCTGCATTTGTACAACAGGAATATAGTTGTACAATAGGAATGCCCCTTCTCTCTGAAATGACCTGTGATTGGCTAAAGTCTCCTGTCACGGGCTAGAGTTTCTAAAGCCTGAAAACAGAGCCAAGAGGAGGTGAAGAAGTAGAGGTTTTCTCTCAGACCACTTGAATTACAATATGGTTATTATTATGGCAAAGAAATTCTGCCTACCCCACCTTTAAGTCAAAATCATGGTCATCCGTGTTTGATTGTTTAAAACACAGACAGGCTGCAGCTTTTGAATGAGAAAGATTATACAGGGGACAATTTGAGTAAATATTCACTACAATACTTAAGGGGCCCTATTTTTGTGGCGGCGCAACAACAGCACTCGGCGCACAGGTGGGAGGAGAGGTGTAAACAAGAGGGAGGTTCATTCAAACGAGGCAGCAAAAAATAGACTTTGCACTGAGAATATGCGTCTCAGAACCATGTCTGTTTCTGGTCCAACATCACTATTAATTCATTATTCATTATTAACAAGAGTAGAAAAACTAAATACTTGGAGCAAATATGCAGCAATGATGGCATAATGCTTAAAATGTAAATAAACCATTTTAATTAATCACTCAAGCACAACAGCTGCTTTAATGTATGAAAAACTTACCCTTCAGTTCATTCAATTGGTGCCTGCTGTGTTTACCTTCATTAAATCACATGCAAATGACACCAGGCTGCAATAAAATAACACTACACACATCAGACTGGTCTGTAAAACTACATATTCTGTTGTTTATGCGGGAGATGTTGGATTACAGCGGCTCATCAATCATGTGAGTCTGGTAATTGAGCTTCATTTTGATCCCTTACTCTTACAGATGAAGTGAGGAATCTCTGTGTCATTCTTGTTGCTGACCTCAGATTTCCACATACATTTTATCAAACCAACCTGAGGACACTTGTACATGCTTTAATAACCTGCAGAACAGACTACTGCAGAGGTTTTCAAAGTGTGAGGCAGGCTCAGTGAAAAAAACATTACATTAGTTATTACATCAGTTATCAAAAATAGATCACATAGGATAGCCTAAATGTAATTTGGTTAAAGAGATAGTTTAGAGATATAGTAGTTTTGGGGAATTGTACTGTTTTTCCCAGAGTCAGAAACTAATAAATGCCTCAGGACAAACCTTTTTTTATGTATTTGGTGTAGTCTGAAGTTTTGTCAAACAGCAATATCAGGCTATCTTGGCTCAATTATTGAGTGTCTATAGGATCAAATAACATAACCATAATCCCATAGGCATCCAGGAATTGAGCGAAACTAAGCAAGTAAACTAAAGTGACACATAAGGAGAGAAAGCATCACGAGTCTCACAGGTCCAACACACACAGGTCTTTGGCTTCCCTCTATAACAATTAGTTCTCCAGGTACCGCTCACCTCATTCACACAAGATTCGTGTCTTGTCACAAATGCATGTATGTGCAGGTGTGCATGCATCAGTGTAGGAATTATACCGGGTGTAGGTGCAGTGTTAGGTAATGTGTCGCTGTATGTGGGTGGAACACAAGTAAGTACATAACAAGGCTACTGTGCGGTGTATCTGTTATTGCCCTGATTAGGAGTGACACGCTTTCAGATTCAGAAACTGTGCTCACCTCCCTCAGCTAATGATCAGCTGCTGTGGGATGTGAACTGTAGAACTTTCTGCTGCTTGGAATCTCATGCACATTTCTCGACATCGGCCCATTTTCTTCAGCAGTTGCGGTTTCATGTCACCGTGGAAATGGTCGAATAAATGGAGAAAATGGAAATAAAATGGAGGCAGATACAATAAATTGGTAAACGGTACATGTAAAATACATTTCTTAATGCATTTTGTGCTGTGAAAATACACATGCAAATACTCCACAACTTGCGCAATAACAGTTATCTAAATACCTGTGCTGTAATTGTTTCTCTGGCAGTCTCTCTTCAATGAGACCATTAACTAAGATGGCGTTAATTCTACTGCTGGTGGTGGATTTATTCAAAGGCTAAGCAATGTGCCATCAGTCATTATCTGAATCTCCTGCTGAAGAGAAACGTTCTTTACTCAGTATGTCTTTGGCTCCCTCGAGGCTGGTAAAGGCTGTTAGTCAGCACAGTTCTGACACGTCCCAGAGGAGAGGATGATGCAGGGTGCAGGGACTGGCACTCACTCAGTATTTCAGTCACTGCAGAGGTCCCGCTGATGTCCGTCTCTGCTATTCTCATTGTGGAGAATCTCTCAGCTACAGCTATCCCATATCTAACATCAGTTTGTTGGAGGAAGGTGCTGGTCCAGAAACTGATCCAGTTATTATACCCAATATGGAAGCTTATTTAGACTAGCGATGGGCGCCAGACACCAGTTCTCATTTATTAAAGCACCGTGAGCCAAAACAAGCATCTGCAAGTTTATCCTAAGCAGGTGTCCATTCCAAAGTGATCCTCTTGTAGTTGATGATGAAGCATACCATGTGGCTCTGATCTGATTTATCGTTTAGGGCTGTTAAGAAATTCCACCTTTCTATTGGTGTAAATGAGTAATCCAATTTAAATTTGGGAACTCCACCGCAGTCGCACCAAGACATCACTAGTCACAAATTTAAGAAGAGGCAGCAACCAAAGATCGCACAATCATAACTCTCACTTAGTTTCATCTCAGGAAATTTAGTGTTTTTTTTTGCTTGGGTGGTAATTTTAAATCCTGCTCATGTGGAAACTCAGATTCATTGACCTGTATTAACCCCTGGAATCATGTCACTCAAGCTCTGCGTGTCAGATTACCCCTTTTCTCATGTCGTTTCCTGTCTATGCAAGTGTTATTGAAGTAGTTTGTCAAACATTTGAGCCAAAGATACTCAACTTAGCACATGACCAGTCTTTTTCCTCTCTCTAACTGCATGGGTCACGCTGTTTTATTGCAGTATAAAGGCAATTTGCAAATGCGCCAGAGCTAATAAAACATGAGCTCGCAGATTCGTCTGGTTCCCAGGCTAATGTGTATAGAGTATACACATATATATTATACATATTTTACAGCAAACCCATATAGAGGCTAATTAATATTCATATAATACTAATGTAGACCCAGCTAAGGAATTTAAAGTCAGTAAAGTCCTATTTTGAGACACTTATTTTAAGTTAAAAAGTAAGCAGTTTTTCAAAAGGATTGGTGTATTTTATGCAGCCTCAGTCTCTCTATGTATGGGTATTTATCACCCTCTGCTGGTCATATAGGAAAAAGCCAACCCATGCAGAACAGGGCAGCCTACAAACTCAAAATATGCTAGTACAGTAGTCGTGAGTGAGTTAGAAGGGAGGTTAAGCGTTATTAGGTGAAAACACAGACAGATAGAACATATCAAACCCTACAGCCTACAGTAGAAGACAGGGGCCTGTGATAAGTTAAATACAAAACTGACAGGAGGCCAATGGATAATTCTCTCCACTATATAAACCCATAGTGGTTCCATTCCACCTTCCATTCCTTCCTTTCCATTCTTCCATTCTTCCTCCATTCCATTCCATATATATATATATATATACCTATATATATATACACATATATATATATATATACTCTTTACATATAATACATATATATATATATATATATATACATACATATATATATATATATATATATATATATATATATATTTTCACCGATTAACAATTTTGGCTATTTTCCCTTTCCACCCCCATGTATGCCCACATATTGATCGTAAGGTCCATACCCCTTCACATAGACATTGTGCAATGATCCTCAGCGCCAAGGTGGAAGGGGGGAGGAGAGAGGGGAGACAGTGGGTGAGGGTACATGTAGGGTTGAGGGGAGAAGAGGTATGGGTTTGGGCCTTGTACAGAGCATGCCAAGAAAGGGTTGGGGAAATAGGGAATGGTAAAGGGGCTGCCTAACTACACCACCACTGTTAACATCAGTAAGATAACCACACAGAGAGGTAAAGGGAGTATTGACTTCCACAATGACTTGAGTGTGTCCAGTGTGGGTTAAACCAATCATGTTCAAATGGCTCAATGTATTCCATGACACAAAATAAAAATAGCTCTTTTGTTTTTCCAACATCATTAATTCATATCCACTGATGAATGTAAGGTAAGCTCCACATCAGATATTTACCTATGACAAGTCAGTTGTTCACTAAAAGATTAAAACAGTGCCCACTAACTTAGCAGCAGCCCTGAAGACTGTTTAGCCCTTTGTAGTGACCTACACAAATTATCCAACTACTGATCCGAATCACATCCACGTCCCATGGTGCGCGAGTAGGTATCTATGTTGATGATTCCCTTTCTAGGCTTCTTTAAAAGGCTAACATCTACAGACACAAGGCTAAACTTGAGCAAAACCACAGATTTATGTTACATTAACTGTGCATCCGGGCAAGCAACAGGATTTTGTTTTCTACTCCAATAAGATATTTGTTCTTCATTTGGCAATATGATCACTCTCGCAACATGGCTCAATACTTCTGAAAGTCATCTTTGTTGCTGGTATGATTTGCGATGAACAGACTGGAGTATATCTATGATAAATATTCAAACTATTTAGAAAGGCTTTATTAGATGAAAACAAAACGATTGCACACCTCCCCTAAGGTCACTCAAGACTTTTGTGATACCCAAGTTAGCAAATGTTGACCCAAGAAGATCTCTCAAAGAACCCTTAAGCTTCATCCAAACGGTATCAAAATATCCCTTCTTTATGTTGTTTAACATGATAAAAGACACAAAACTCAGTTTTTAAAGGGAAGGAATGAACAGAAGTGTGAAATCAGACATCACTCCCTGTAACCAAACATGAGTGTTTAGGTAATATCAGTAAGCAAAACAAAAAATATGAAATTTGACGTACAGACAAAATATGGTTATTATTACACATTAACCCCTGTAAGCACATAGTATATATATTGATCTACAAAGTGTGAATTGCTGCATAATTACAGTGCATCCAGAAAATATTCACAGTGCTTCACTTTTTCCACATTTTGTTATGTTACAGCCTTATTCCAAAATGGAATAAATTCATTTTTGTCCTCAAAATTCTACACACAATACCCCACAATGACAACGTGAAAAAAGTTTTTTGGAGATTTTTGCAAATTTATTAAAAATAAAAAACTAAGAAATCACATGTACATAAGTATTCACAGCCTTTGTCATAATTGAGCTCAGGTGCATCCTGAGTCCACCTGTGGTAAATTCAGTTGATTGGACATGATTTGGAAAGGCACACACCTGTCTATATAAGGTCCCACACTTGACAGTGCATGTCAGAGCACAAACCAAGCATGAAGTCAAAGGAATTGTCTGTAGACCTCCGAGACAGGATTGTCTCGAGGCACAAATCTGGGGAAGGGTACAGAAAAATATCTGCTGCTTTGAAGGTCCCAATGAGCACAGTGGCCTCCATCATCCGTAAATGGAAGAAGTTCGGAACCACCAGGACTCTTCCTAGAGCTGGCCAGCCATCTAAACTGAGCGATCGGGGGAGAAGGGCCCTAGTCAGGGAGGTGACCCAGAACCCGATGGTCACTCTGTCAGAGCTACAGCATTCCTCTGTGGAGAGAGGAGAACCTTCCAGAAGGACAACCATCTCTGCAGCAATCCACCAATCAGGCCTGTATGGTAGAGTGGCCAGACGGAAGCCACTCCTTAGTAAAAAGCACATGCCAGAATGCACCTGAAGGACTCTCAGACCATGAGAAACAAAATTCTCTGGTCTGATGATCCAAAGATTGAACTCTTTGGAGTGAATGCCAGGCGTCATGTTTGGAGGAAACCAGGCACCGCTCATCATCAGGCCAATACCATCCCTACAGTGAAGCATGGTGGTGGCAGCATCATGCTGTGGAGATGTTTTTCAGCGGCAGGAACTGGGAGACTAGTCAGGATAGAGGGAAAGATGAATGCAGCAATGTACAGAGACATCCTGGATGAAAACCTGCTCCAGAGCGCTCTTGACCTCAGACTGGGGCGACGGTTCATCTTTCAGCAGGACAACGACCCTAAGCACACAGCCAAGATATCAAAGGAGTGGCTTCAGGATAACTCTGTGAATGTCCTTGAGTGGCCCAGCCAGAGCCCAGACTTGAATCCGATTGAACATCTCTGGAGAGATCTGAAAATGGCTGTGCACCGATGCTTCCCATCCAACCTGATGGAGCTTGAGAGGTGCTGCAAAGAGGAATGGGCGAAACTGCCCAAAGATGGGTGTGCCAAGCTTGTGGAATCATATTCAAAAAGACTTGAGGCTGTAATTACTGCCAAAGGTGCATCAACAAAGTATTGAGCAAAGGCTGTGAATACTTATGTACATGTGATTTCTTAGTTTTTTTATTTTTAATAAATTTGCAAAAATCTCCAAAAAACGTTTTTCATGTTGTCATTAGGGGGTATTGTGTAGAATTTTGAGGACAAAAATGAATTTATTCCATTTTGGAATAAGGCTGTAACATAAAAAAATGTGGAAAAAATGAAGCGCTGTGAACACTTTCCGGATGCACTGTACGTTCCGTGCTTGTGTGTATTTTTGAATTACTCTGAATTATTTCCTTAGCCGTCATAGAACAAGCTATGTATTTAGTTCATGTAGCCTGGCAAAACCATTTTAATGTTTAACCTACAGGCTGGTAAAACAATGTAAATGACAACACAAACTTTAAATACCCTACGATAAGACAGCTGAATGAGCTTAAGGCATTTAGAGGTTATTCCTGACAGAACATTAAGGCTAAGGTTGCCTAAACAGTCTGTCAAAATAACCCAGACTCAGACTTTTTCTAAATTAAATGTGATTTAAAATTAGCCCTTGGTGACTGTCAACTGCAATAAACTGCATTAACTATCCTCTTGCATGGAGAATCAAAGCCTTATCACTATAGGTACCCTCAAAATTTACGGCACTCAGTTTACATGTTAGCAGAGTTTATTTACCCGTGATGGCCCCGGCCCTTTGAAGTATACCAATAAATGAGTTTAATGAAAATTCCACAGCAAATGGCAGAGGCTTGTTTGAGGAAACTCATGCTAACCTCATGCACCAAATCACCCAAAATCAAGGTCCTTAGAGAGGGCTTTCAGGGTCTTAAAATATGTCTATATGTAACTGGGAAAGTCACCACCAAATTTAAATGAGTACACATTGGCAATCACTGTGTGAACAACATAAATCCCAGTAATATATAATGCAATAGCCATGTGATAAATACTACCTTTGCAAAGCTAAAATGTTGTACTGAACTGCAACATATGTGGTTTCTGTCTTTTGTCAACAGGAAAAAACAGACAACTTACAGTACAATGTAATCCAGTACACTACCACAAAATACAGGCTCAAAAATGACCATAAAACTAAATCAGCACCTTTCTGACAGTTTCAACCTACAGTTTAAACTTCCCAAAGGTAGTATTTGTCACAGGGCTATTGTATTGCATTATAATTTGTGTGTTCGTGTTTTTGTGTCCACCCCCTGTATATACAGACACTGTAAATAGCCACAAGACAGAAAACCTTGTGCTATGTTGTTCAGATGACAAAGCCCAGGATTATGTCACGAAATAAATAACCTCTGCTAACTGAAAATGCCTGAATCTGCTGATTGTAAGAGATGTTTTCTATTCAGCTAAAACACGAGTTGCAAATTATAGAAGAATAATGTAATAAATAAGAGTATTTCTTAGGTTTTTAGGGCTAGTTTGAAACCACAATGTCAAACTGGGTGTATAAGCTGAAGCCATTTGAGGTAGACAGAAACCGTGTCAAGAGTATACACTTTCATACTGTCTAAAACCAATCAATAGGCTCACACACTGTCAAAGAACCATAATCACTTGATTTGTGGCCCAGCGTGAGACTTCCTGTGACTCCACCTGAGACTTACCACTGATCTGGTAAGGGTGCACTACAACATCATGGACCATGGAGGCTTAAGGAGTGTAATGAAAGGGGATGGGAGGGGGGGTTGGAACTGACACAACTCAACAGGCTATTTACCAGAAAGAAGTCAACGCCACACATCTTCAATGTCTCAAGTCAACAGCAGCATTTAAACCTCAGTCATATAACCAGAAACAATTGAGGGGTAATATACAAGGCATAATCTTTTAAATAGAATATATGGCATCTGACCATTGTCTCAACATGTCCCTTTGAGATGTCTCCCACCCCACGCCAACAGACATAAGTTTATACCCCAAAAATCCCAATGACAGACCTCATGCCCATTTAACAGTCTCACATTGTTCTAGAGAATAGAGATTAAAAATATATACTATTGACTTATTGACTTCCAGTGTATGTTTTCTCTGTTTTCCATACTATTTTTCAAGTTAAAAAAGATCTCCTTTGTCACAATGCAAGCTCTGAGGTCTTTTCTACACACGCACACACACTCACACTCACACTCACTCACACACACACACACACACACACACACACATATATACTGTGTATATATATATATAGAGGAATTTTTAGCTGAGAAGTTAGGCAAAGTATATATGTTCATTTGGACGGAATTCATTCAAAATGAGGCGGAATTAAACTCTCTTTTCTCCAGTTTCCCTTTTGAGGAGGACAAAATTTGAGGAATTTGGGAAGCGCTACAACATCACATGACTACTCAAGAGCAGGTAGCAAGGTAAAAGGAAGAAGAAATAGATAAAAGGCCTGAACTTGTACAAGGCAGAGAGATGGGCAGACGATATGGCTCTCTGTGGCATGTGCATTCCAGGGCCCTACTGACAGTAAGAGAAAATGTACAAAGTTCAAGAGAGGGTAAGAGAGAGCGAAAAGACCATCAGATAAAGGGGAAGATAGTGAATGAGTTGTTTAAACAGGAACAGAGCTAAAGCAATAGTGCAAGACTACGCAGCGGGTTAAGGGAGGGGACTAGGAGGGAGAAACAAATATTCTGTTTGCCTGATTCATCGGTACACCAGGTGAGATATGGTGCCAGATTTGAAGTTGAGCTGATGGTTGGGCACAAAGCTGTGCTGGGGATTCTTTCGCGTGCAGATATCCTTTGCATACAAGCCCATGCACGAGTCACATGACACCTTAGAGCAGTTCACACAGGTGTGTGATGCACCTGGCTTGTTGCAAAACCCGCATCGCGATCCCCCCAAGCTTATTCGCTCACTGCTGCCTCCCTTTGGCGTTGTCAAGGCAACAGACTTGCTTGGAAACAGCTTAGTGGACATGAGGGGTTTCTCCACCATCTGGGGGTGAGGGTGGGGGTGAGAGTGTGAGTGGGTCAGTGTGAGGGGGTGTGGATGGAGATGGGAGTGGGAGTGAGTATTAGAGTAGACGGAGAGCTTTTCCTTGACAGGAATGTATCCATCGAGGGGTCGTGGGGATTTGGGGTGGTAGTCCTGGAGGCCACAGCAAGGGGAGGGGTCCACATCATGACAGGCAGAACAGAGGATCATGTCACACCTCTGACAGGAGGTCATAGTGGAGCAGCCCAGCCCACAACCCTGACACTTCACACCACCATGAGCTTTGAGCAACCACCCGTCCCTTGCCTCCCGAGGCTCTCTGGATGCAGGGCGAGAGGGGGTCTGCCTTCCTCCCGTCCCAGCAACACCCCTCTCTGTGTATAAGTCAATCTCATCCAAAGAGGACAGGTGGTAGGATGTGTAAGCATCCGCCGGGGGAGGTGACTGAATTGGGAAGAAATCCGCAACCGGGCTATAGGAAGGTGGTGCTGCCACAGAGAAGAGAGATGCTGAGGTGCTGGGCCTGATGATCTCATCCTTCATATCCTCCTCTGCATCCACAAACAGAGGCTCCTTCCTCAGACTCAATGAGGCCTTCAAGACAGGCTTGCTAACTGCTGCGTGCCAGTGACCAGCCCCATCTGTAACATCCACAGACTTAGACGGTCGGCTACCTCGCCTCAGGTGGTGGGCATGAGGCCTCTCTATATCCAACGGCCGCACAGACAGCCGAGCCATATCTGCCCCAAGGCTGTCGCGTCTGCGGAGCGCCTCAGCACAGCCAGCTGCATCATCTCTGCAACCTCTGCGGAGTTCCAGGGCCTCCAGCTCTGAGGCTGAACCACGGGCCAGAGCCACTACCTCTCCCAGAAGACGACACTCTGCCTGGGCCAGGAAGAGCTCAAACGCCAACTGGCGGAGATGATTTGTGCCTCCTGGGTGCTCCTGCAAATGGAACTGTGAATCATGGTCACAGGCATAGCCGATGGTGCGCATTAGAGATCGGAGTTCAGCATCAGAAATGGCCGACTGCAGATGGTACACGTATGGGCCAGTGAAGGTCTAAAAGAGAAATGGGTTAATCAGCATTAGTTTCAAGTCAATTAAAACAGTTTGACACGATAAAGCTAAAATCTACCATAAAAATTGACCTCACATGCTATTCCTCTGATATCATAATTCATAAAGTATAGGTTTGTTTTGCTACTGTGTTTACCAATATTACAGATGTAAAACTTTTAACAGCATTAGAAAATATTACCTCACATACAAAGATATACTAAAACTAAAGATAAAATATTAAAAACACAAGACAAGCAATTTATGAGGGATAGCAGGTTCCAATCCTGTTTCAAATTTTGGTGGTGGGGCAACCCTTTTGTTTACATACAACACTGTATGGTGTTATGATTAGACAATAAATACTGACAAATTAAATACTAATTTAGACAAGAATTATAAGGAGTATTTGTATATGTTAACTATATTGTGGGATGTATATGTTATTGCTAATATGTCAGTTGCTAATGTCAGGTCATTTCGATTGGGAAGTGTACACACTCATGGGGAAAGTAATATTGGAAGCTGATGGCTAATGCTGCGATGACCAACATTTTTATAACTAAATATTTGGTTTGTGTCAGCTTTAAACACAGCTTTAAGTAAGAATACATGACAATCCTAAGAATAAACTAAACTCACCTTTATACATCTGAACTCCTTCTTCCAGGGGAAGAGCAAGAGGTTGGTGCAGATGGTTTCCAGCGTGTGGAAGGCTCTCTCCAGGCTCTTGATGTTGGCCCCTCTCTGGCAGCGGAGAGAATTCTCCACCACTTCATAGAAACGCACCATCCGGAAACGTTGTCCCGGATCTGGCTGGTAGGCCCCTAGCAGAGCTGTGGCTGTGGAGAGTAAGGCCTCACTGTCCTTGTGTCTCCCTCTGTCCCCCTCTGGTGTAGTTCCAATCCATGTGTATTCCTCCTCCAGACGCCTCTCCAGTGCTGTCACATACCTCCGAAACAGGTCCTCTTTTAACTTGGCATCCATTATTGACAGCAGACTATCAGTCAGCTGTTATACTTTATACTTACGCCTCACCCCTTTTAGCATGCCTTGCACCAGGATGCCACATTCAAGCATCATTTTTGATCACCATAATTCACTGTACACGCTGGCACACACTCAACGTTAATTACGTTTTGGAGAGGTGGAAGAGGAATGAGACTTTGCGTCCAATCAGCAGCACATCATTTAAACAAGCGATGTAGTTGTCTGGTGCTTTCAGTTGGCGTAGCTTGGCTGCAGCCTGTAGGGACGCATTCTTATGGGCATCTCTGGTATTGGCTCAAAGCCTGACTTGTTTCCAGACAAACAGGCCTATGTCGTGTGAGATGAGGTCAGGAAGAGCTTTTTCTTCACGCTCTGTTAACACAGAGTTGTATCTCTCTATCTATCTCCATTCCTTGGTTTCAGCATGTGCTGAGTTCAAGGTCACTCATCATGAAGACACATTCGTGATCGTGAGATTCTTCTGAGCCGTCTCCAAGCTGTAATGACACAGGAGAGCTTTATAAAAATGGAAATCTCTCATTCTGACACACAAATAAAGAAGGAACCTTGGGCCACATTTCTTTCTACTTACCCAGTCAGTGTTAATTCAGTCCAAAAGAAAATGCAATTATAACAATCATCATTATTGGGAATTTTTTAAATCTATTGGGTCAGATAAGAGAGAGGGTTTATAGGCATCACTATTCTGAGAAACAGTGTCTGTGCTCTGAGTGGGATGGTGTGAGGATGCATTGTGTGGGCTATTTTATGTTATCGTAGCTAACGTTAATAGGTTGGATTGATAGATTATCATGATGTATGCAACCAAGAATAAGACTAGGGGAATTACAGTGTACATAACCAGGATCGGGATATTGACAGACATATTCCTTTTGTCTTGCGCTCCTATTTGCGCCACTGAATATGTGAGCACTACATACGTGTAAAACATGGTAGCCTGCACTTAGCTTTAGTTGGCTAATATTAAGAACGCAATACCACATACGGATATATGGATATGGATACATGTAAACCTAAAATGCTATGAGGCTTGGACAAAAGCAGATTTAGGTTTCTGCTCTTCTTCCCCAGGCAACCTGGCCGGCTATTCCAGTTACCCCACACATCAACCTTAGCGAGCATCCGTTTAGCGAGCTAGCAAGCAACATGCCTTAGCTAACAACATCACCATGCATTACTATTGCGCATCAGCTGCAACAGAATCAGTCCGCCATGACCAATGTTGATAGTAAGAGAGACGCCCTGAGGACAGCTTGTACGTTAATTCTTCATGAATCTCAAACGCGATGCTGTCACTGGCATGGGCCCCCTACTGACTATAAGCTAAGAAGTGAACGCCCATTTCAGCGCAGCTGGCCAGCTAACAATTGCTTTAGCTAGCAGGGCGGTCCATCGCTAGATAGAAATATATGGCGATTTTAGAGTCAGTTATCTAAACATTGTGGCATGGCGCGTATACGGCCAAGTCTAATTCTGCTTCGGCTAAGATCTCTCACACCGTTTTCTAACCAGAAACACCACCACCCGTACATCTTACCTTTAACAAGTGCTAGCCGTGGCTAGCTACGCCTCCTCAGCTGTTGGAAATTCCCACAATCACAATGCGCATGCGCTCAGTTCTGACAGTTCATCAGCATTAGGGGCCCACGTGCTGTTTGAGAAAAGGAGCCGGAGGATATTTGTGTCATTTATATTTGAATGTGCTGCTATTGTTTTACCTGAATGTTTGTATATTGTCATTTTGTTAATAATAATAATTAAAAAAGCAGGAGCTGGAGGAGGAAGGGATGCAGATCCCACCAACATCACCACCGGTGTTCAATATGTGTGAGTTATATTAATATAATTTACAGTCTTTTTAGTCTTTTTAGGAAAACAAAATTATGAGATCACGCGTGCAGTTTGTCATTCATTGCCGTTACGTGTGTGTGCATGGCATGGACAATATTTGTCTTTAGCTACAATTAAACAATATAGGTTACATCCGACAACGATAACGTTCAGCAGCTAACGAGTTTTGGGAAACAATTTTTGTTATAAGTAAAGGCTTCCTTTCATCCACCTTTTTGATTTTGAAATTATGTTACCTTCATTTCAATGTATTTATGCTCCAAGTTCATACGATATTTTCAATAAACAATCGTTTTAATGGCCACTATTCTGAGAATCTATGAAGTTTAAGTAAGTTTAAGCAATAATGTCAAATATTCTCAAGTTCCTGCTTTTCCAATGTGAGGATTTACTGCTTTTTTCTGTTGTATATCATTGGAAATATCTGTGGATTTTGGACTGTCAGACAAAACAAGATATTTACTACTACTAAATGGTTGTCTACAGTGGTCATAGCCTACAATAACTTGTTATAATGTGTTGTTCTTTCAGCGATAACTCCGCCCTCGCGCATAAAAAAAGAACCAGAACCTGGTGACGTCGTGACGGGAACGGTTGGTGGGGGACTGAGTCAGTGAAGAAAAGAAATGGCGATGCTCGGAGGGTTTAGCGCAGCACAGCACAAGAAAAATGTCTCTGACGGGAGCAACGACGTGTCAGAATTCGTCTGTCCAGTTTGCCTCGAGATTTTCGAGAGTCCCGTAACAACACAATGCGGACATACGTGAGTATTCTGCTTTTTTTCCGATCGTCCTCCCCTGTACCCACGTCTACCACCAGCGATTCAATGGTACGAGGTAAACATAGCGGGGGGAAAGGCTTGTTTTTAAACATGTCGTGCCACCAGAGTTGCAAAACATCGACCATGCGTGTGCCTGCTTTTGTTGTGACCCTGTAATTCTATTTTGCTCACTTGAGTATTTGGCAAAACCATTGCCAGCTTGCTAAATCAGTTTCAGTTTTGTTTACATCAAAGAGGCGGCCTCACCTGGGAGTTGTAGTTTAAATATATATTGCTTGCACTCATCAAACCACGTAAAAGGACTACAAGTCCCTGCGCCCTCTTGAGGTGGGGACTTTCCATTGGATTTATAGGAAACTAGTTAAGAGCTTTACAGGGACCGTCCAGCGAATGACAGCATATGGTTTCTTATAGTGTATTTTAATGCAGCCTATAAATAGTAGGAATACTAAAAAGCCTTTTCCTTCTGGTTTACCACAGGCCAAATTAAAGCTGATTACAGTTTCAGTGACTTGTTTCCGTTGTTCATCATCACGTCTTCACCCATCTCTTGTCAGGTTCTGCCACAGTTGTTTGCAGGAGTGTTTGCGTCCACAGAAGCCTGTTTGTGCTGTATGTCGGGCTGGGCTGGGCCACTGGACTAAAGCTGCTGAGCTTGAGGCCCTCATCCAATCATCTGTGGCGGCTTGCAAGGGATGTGGCACTCAGGTATGTTTTTTGATGCAACAGCTAACACAAGGCATCTGAATGACCTTTCAGCAAGGGTTTAGACCGATCACTACCATGTCTTTATATTCAGACAGTGGCAGAGTTCAATTTACAAACATTTTGAGAACAATAATTATATAATTTTGGTTGTCCACTAGCAGTTACTGATGTGTGTTTTCTCACTATTCAGGTTGGCCTTTCTCAGATGAGAAGCCACACAGCTGCCTGTTCAAAATACCAGGAGTACATTGAAGAGGGAGTGAGGACCACTGCCCAGAGCCAGCCTGCCATCATCAGGTGAAATAGATAGGAAAAACCAGGACTGTGTCTGAAATCACCCCCTCATTTACTCATTCAGTATTACCTACATAATAAATACTTAATAGTTTATGTTATAGTGAACAGAGTGCATACATTTTATACTTAATATGTATAGGACAGCATAATGTTGTTCTCACCACCATCACTGTAGAGATTGTGGACACTTGCGTTCCCAGGGAAATAACTTTACAGTCTAGTCTGATGTGGCCAAGGAAACACAAGCCAACCACTTCTTTTAAACCATCTGTATGACTTGTCATTAGCTTTGACTTCCCAGTTGTCTCACCATATCCCACATCCCTAGTGGCTCTGCAGTTCTGCAGTGTAAAAGACAGTACTAATGGATTATTTGGGTGAAACCTTTTAGCAGTTACCTCCATTTAGACCCCATAATAACCTTTCGGAGAAAATTGGCCTTCGTTCTGTCGAACATTTGTATTTCCTTAGCCTGATAGTCAGACTGAAGTGCCATTTTGTTTTCAGTTCATTGATGAAAGAATCAGAGATGTTTCCAGTGGAACACACACACACACACTTGCATGTACAGTGACTGGGAGATGGATTCCTTGACTATTACAATTACATGTAGTTAAATTGGCTATGAGACAATGAGACCCAGGTTCTAAGAAGTGGAATTGATTTTTATATTGTGAAAAAAAAATGTATGATTATTTTTGTTTTCTGGAGATAAATACAAACAGGAAATGTTTGAGAAACACTCATTTGTAATGATGATGATGATTTGATACGATGACTAATGAGGTAGTAGCCTTTATAATTCATTTCACTCTGTTAGAGCAGTTGGATTAATTCAGAAAATGGTATTGCTTTGGTATAAGGCAGCCTTCAAAACCACAAAAAGACAACTATTATTTTAGCTAAAATCTCAGATGACGTCTTCTCTCATATCATGATGTCAATATTATGTTTATCAAACAACTCTGTTTCCATTACATCCAAAGTGCAGTATTCCTATAGCTGAGAAATAAATCTCTTGTTTGTCAGTAGTGTGACATATTTTATTGTTTACTGTTTCTTTCCCACAGTCCAGTTCCAAATCGCTTCACCTTCACCTGCCCATACTGCAACTGCCAGAACCTCGATCAGGACGGCCTGGTTGAACATTGCACTACCCATCATGCTCGAGATGCACGACAAGTGGTAGGAAATCCACACTGCACTCACTGTGACTCCAAGAGTCACTCTTTAAAAACAAGATTCCACACATTGTTTGGATTTAGCTAGGGTTAATTTGTTCATAGATGCTTTATTGCTTTCACTTTTTTTCTGTCCAGGTGTGCCCCATCTGTGCCTCAATGCCTTGGGGGGACCCAAACTACAGGAGTGCTGACTTTTTCCAGCACCTGAAGATCAGACACACCTTCTCCTATGATACCTTTGTTGTAAGTTGAGGCCCCAAACACGATCTGGAGTTCCTTTTTTTTGTGCTGGTAATGATCAGTTAACTTACTGGTTCTGTTTGCTTCTCTCTTTACACCCATGTCTTTGCAGGATTATTCCACAGATGAGCACACAATGATCCAGGAGGCTCTACAGCGCTCCCTTTTGGACAACTGAAGTGTGAAGAACAATCCACCATAGGATGAATCCAGTGAAGTGAAGGGGAGATGGTGATGTGAAGTCTTGAGAAGACAGAACACCACACTGTATCATCATTCATCTATCATGAGGATGGTGGTACTGTATTACTATGGGTAATCGGTTTCACAGGGAATTGGTCTTGTTACTATGAATCTATAGGTTTATTATTCAGAAAATAAATCGCACAATATGGTTAAGAAAACATATTGTACTGTCTGATTTAGGAGTGATACTGTGTTTCTGGTCTGATAATCTCTTATCCTCCCCCCAGTTGAGTCTGTAGACTTGATAGTTTGTCGAATATCTATTAAACTATGTTTGTTAAAGCAGTTTGTTCATTGATGACATGGTGTCATATAGCCAAAAAGTTGCAATTAAATTTCCCTGTCGTCAATACTTGATGTTATAAGAGGGTTTGACCACTAGGTGGCTAACTATTGCCAGCAAACGGCAAACTTCACCATCGGTGAAGTCGTCAAGTAATATTCACAATAATATATAATAATCTAGTCAAGAGTGACTCTGCATGTTTACTCTTAAAAGAAGAGAGGGGGGTTTTATTTTATTTTTGAGGTTTTTTTTAGCAGATGGAAGCTCTGTCTTTTTTTTTAATGCTGTTTCTGGGTGAAGTGTGTGTTTGTGTGAGAGAGTGGGTGTTCATTCTGTTTTCAGAGATCTACTGGAAAGAATAAATAATACGAGGGTCAAACAAAGCCAGAGAGGGCTGTTTGCTTTATTGTAATGTTTCTCCCTTATGTCTTTGTGCCTGCTGGTAGATCTTGTTTCTGACTTCCAAAACTCATAGGGCTAATAGTTCATCCAGTGAACCAAAAGATGCAAGTAGGAGACCATCAGTGTGTCATAATCTGTCAGTTCTGTGATTTCATCATTGGGTGGGAATATATTTGCATGTTCATGGCCACAGGGGGGCAGTAGAGTTCCACCGTTCTCTACCAACCCTCACCAGCCTCCTGGCTCTGTTGCAAGACATAATTCAACACAGATTTCATTCTATAAATGTGCTTTACTCAATGTGTTGTTCTCCAGCTTAGTTTTTAACTGGGTTTTGTTCAAATTCAGCACACAAAAATGTCACTGATCTTTAGAAACTGAGGTTTTAGTGGGGTTATTTGTTATAGTTTTAACAGCATAACCATAACTTCACTTTTGATGACATGACTTTAAGATTTTAAATGTAACTTATTGTAGTGTGTTTTTTCATGCCCAGTGTCTTGGATGCTTCATCGCAAAAAAAAAAACATTTCTTTTAACATCACTGCCAACAGTTCTGGAAAAAAAAAATCAACATAGTTATTTGTATACTTCCAAAACTGACAGCATATGGAGTATCAAGAAAATTCAGTTTGACTTTGCTTGATTTTTGTTGGATATTTTTATTTCAATTCTTAAAAATGTGTCTCTTATTTTACTATTATGAGTGTTGTTTTCCAATGACTTGTAATTGTCACAAATCAACCATATACAGTAGTGCAAATCTTCACGCACAGTTGCATTGCATTTGTCTTCTACCAACAGGTAAATAAAACTTAATACACCCAGATCAAGTAGCTCTAGAGCAGAACCTTAATGCCTTTTCACGTATAGTCTTTGGTGCCACTTAGCCCTAGATGTTCGTCTTTTCTCTCCAGTAAAATGTGTAATAATTTTGTATGTGTATCGTGTATAATGACCTCTTTTTGTTTCTTTCTCAATACATCTTTCATTCTCTTTTGTCAGCCCTACTGTTAGGGGGTGCTAAATCCTGATAAATTAAAGCTCTTTAATTATTTAAACCCTGGCCCCAGAAATCAGGCGCAGTGATTTATACCTGTGTGTATGAGACGTGTGGGGGAAGAAACAACACTCGCTGCTTTGATGGATGACCACAGTGAGTGTGTGCGTGTGTGTGTGTGTGTGTGAGAAAGAGAGGGCAGTTAAAGGGAAGGTAATGTGCAGGGTGCATCAATCGAAACTCTGGATTTGCTCAGTTGTCATAATCAGGCAATGGGCAGAAGGTGCATGTTAGTGAAAAGAACTAATTTTTTTTTTAAATTGTGGAATATATTAAATAAGCCAACCTTTCTACAAACCTTTGTTCATGTATTAGATATCAGGGCAGTGCTATATCATACCAACAATGATATTGCAATGTGTTTTTGCATGTACTTGCATCTGTGCTAAGTTCATGATGAAACTTAGGCCCTTCGGTGTACACTGTCCACAGGGAGAGAAAACCCTCTCATCTCTATTCTTTCCTTTGTGTGCTTCTTGTATCTGTAATTACTGTAGCTAAATGATATTACAGTTTCTCACCTAGCTCTACGGAGAATCTCACCCACCAAACTTCTTGATGTAGCCCCCCCACCTCCCTTTCTTCTCTTTTCTTTTTACCCCCCCCCCCCGATCAGGTTTTTGCTCCTGGCAGATAGAGGAGAGAAGTTAGCTGTGAGAGAACTAACGAGATACTCGAGTGCTTCTGGGCAGGAAGGAAGTCGAGCCGAAAAACATGGCAGAGAGAAGTCTTTCTTGTCTGTTTGGTGGCGGAGCTAAAAAGGGAGGGTGGGGGGGCAAGGTGGGGAATAGGAAAAGGAAGAAAGAGAGGAAAAAGGGAAGAGAAGTGAACACATTGAATAAAAATTTCATAAAGTTCAGCGTGTGGTTTCTTTGATGCGAGCAATAGATAGTGTATGCAGTCTGCAGGCTCTGTGGAGGCAGCAATTAATGCTACATGTGCCCACAGGCGCACTGTGAGAGGTGTGGGGACGGTGGCTTGTTTTAGAAGTGTGTCGCACCATCACTCTACCCTAGACACCCTTCCACCAGCCTTTTGTTTTCTTTCAATGTATTGTAAACCTCCTCTTCTACCTACTATACGTCTCTCTAAATTCAGCATCCCTGAAACTTGTAGGTTTATGCCCCTCGGTAGCTGTCTAAACCGGTTATCACCAAGACATTTGAACAGTCACAGTTCAGTTCATATTCAGTCAATATTGTTGTAATGTTGTTGAGATTGTGCACTTTTGAGTCATGAGTCAGGGTCCAGCATAACCCTTAGAAAAGGGAAGACTCCTCTCTGTCTATCTGCTTGATTTTTGGCACCATGTCCAAAATGATGTTGTGTCTGATGTCTTCCTGGTTTAGGCTATTTCACACCCATCACACACGGCATTCTGCCTAAATGTTTGGTCAGAGAGAAAGAAGTGGTGTATATTCAAGTCAGGAGGACTGACTCGTATCCATCACCTGGTGCTTTAAGTAAAATAATATCTAACATATAAAGAGTGAAAGTGATATTAAAGACATTCTGTGTGATACACAGAAAGGGTGACAAGAGATAGGAACTCCTCAAATGCCTGGAAAGTTCTCTCTTGGTCTCATCATCTCTCTCTAGTTATGCTGAGGCAGGTATCTGTGATGAGGTGTGGGGCGTGTGAGAAGAGCACTGGGAGTTTGTTCACCGTAAAATTCCTCAAAGTCAGGAGAAACAGGAAGAGCGGGAATCCTGCCACCCGGGCGCTGCAGCTCGGGCAGGTCGGTCCTCTCAAATGTTTGAACAGAAAGTGCCAGTGGGCTTCCCCGACATCAATACTGGTTCTACACTAACTCCTCTTCCGCTTTTAAACTCTTAACAACCGACCCCCTACCCCAGCCAGACACACACACACACACACACATACACACTTCTTGCGCTGCTAGCCTAAGAGCAACGAGACTTAACTTTGATTTAATAATGCCTGCAACCAACTTGGCCCTGTATCAGCTGAAGTGAAACTTGCACATCGTGTGTGTGTGTGCATCTATTTTTGTGCCCTCTGAAACCTCACTTCTGCCAACATTACACCAGAGGTACTGCAAGGCTAACACAGTTTATCTTTACTCTTGTCTCTAAAAGCATCATATGTACTTCATCACTGTAAATCAAATACACAGTATCGTAGGAGAAAAATCATCATTTAATCTGTCTTGCGTAACTCCAAGCAAGGGACTTTGAATTCCTGTTGAAGCCGCTGTATGTGACTACTTGAATCGCTGCAAAAAATATTGGGAAAAAAACCCTCCTCACACCAGTTCTAGCCCCTCTAAAAGCTTGGAAAGTTCTCAGAATCACTGTTTCTGCAGAAATATTCTCCTGGAAGTGAAAATGAATATGAAACACAATGATATAACTATCAGGAGAATTGCTAATCATTGCTTCCTCATTTATTTATTTATTTATTTGAAATCCGTACAGCCACTGTACTAATATTTGAAAGTTAAGCCCTCTAAGGTGTAAATGAAGGGGGGGCAAGGTCCCTGGTGTACATGTGTGTGTGTGTGTGTGTGTGTGTGTGTGTGTGTGTGTGTCACAATGGAACAGCAAGCCAAGTGAGGCGAATGGATCTAAATTTGACTCCCCCTCTGTGTACCCCTGTAGACCAACTAAGATTTGTGTGTGGAAGAGAGCGAGGCCCAAGGCTATTATTCTCCCATTAATTTTTCCATTTGAAATCAAACCTCAGCGGACGTGCATGAGGGAATCTGAGGAGGGGGAGAGGACTAGAGTGGGGATAACCTCATCAGGGTGGGGTGGGGGTGGGACAAATGTTGGTTGTAGCAGCGTTAATGTCCAATAGGGGAGGCAATTTCACTTTCAAAGGAATCCTCATTATTTGTCAGGCTGTCTCCCTTTTTCCTGCCTTAGTCTTCCTGGGGGGGGGAGAACTGCCTGCCATTAAGACATTTGATTTTTTGTTTTAGAGTATCTGTATAGTCCTGAAATGTTCTCATTTTACCTGTCTATTCCACTTTCCACTGCAAAACATGCAGTACATACAGGACACCTTACATCGCTATGTTCCTCAGCACACATACAATTGAGAAGACCTGTTAACCTTCATTCCTCCACCCCACCCACCCACACAAACACACACCTCCTCTACCTCACACTTCCTCTTCGAGTCTCCTTCAATTCCAATCACTACTCTCCACCCTGTTTTCCCCCGTCTTTCTTTGAAAAAGTGCCAGTGCTTGCTAATCTGTCAATCAGATGTTGTCCTGTTGTGGCGATGATGGGGGTCCGTGACGGTGGGCCATACACATCCAGCAGCTCGGAGCGGCTCGATGATTAACCAGGCAGGTAGTGAGTCAAACTGCTGACAGCAGAAACACACTGACAGCTGATTTGGAAGACAATGGTCCCGCTCCCTCTACTTAACTTGTCACGGCAGTCAAAGCACCTTCTCCATTACCTTCTGACATATCTGGAAAGATGGAGGGAAACACTCATTTACTGCATTGCACTCACAGATATTTGGACGTGTTCACATGGGCACAAACACTTAGAAGCATCCAAACAGATCTATTTTGGAAGGTTGCATAACAAAAGTGATCATGTTATCAATAAGTCATTAGTTTTAAAACATCAACTAAAGAGTATAAACTTGATGAATTGTTAATTAACATGAAAAATACAGCACACAATGTACAAATGGAATTGATTAGAAACTTGAGAAAGCTTGTTCTGAGAAGGTCTGATTAGAGGGCTATCAGAGCTTGAAAGTGAATAACAGTATAATGGCATTATTAAAGTACTGCAAGTCGTCATTGTGGTTGTGATATTACTGTGCATGGCTTATGGGAAACATCATGAGATCCTTTAACTGTATATCCAGAAGTGGAGGCCATACGGTTCTGTGTCAGCGCACAAAACACGAAACCCAACATCGCCTTGTCTCTCAGATTAATAGTCCAACACTTCCCAATTATTAACCGCCCCTGCAGTGTACCATTCATATTCAAAGCTGTTTACCTCCCTCCACTTCCTGTGCTTTTGTGTCTTGTGTCTTTACAGGAGGGGAATGGACGACGCAGGCAGATCTGTCAATCAAAACGGCAGCCCCCAACCACCAGTGGCTGCCCGCAGACAGCCGTCCATACACCTCCACCGGCTCCGGTCCCTCCTCAGCTCAATGAGTAACTAACCTGCAGGTATTGAATCAAACTGCTGACAAGCACGTGGAGGGGAGTGGAGGGGTGGGGAGATGGGGGCTGTGTAGGTGGATGGGTAGAAAGATAGAAAGGGAGGGGAGGACGGAGATGACAATAGCATCATTTTATAGCCCACCTTGGTGACGTAACCTTTAACTTTGCAAAGAAAGATGGGTCTCTTCCCTGTCCATCCAGCCTTATATTTTCCTTTTTTCCCCTCCCTCATTTCTCCTTCTCACTCTCTAAGTGGCATCCTTTGATGGGCTGTCCCTCTCTCTCATCTTGTCTTCTTAGACAGATGAGTCCTGTCAGCGCTGCCATCACTGCCCAGCTAAACATTAATGAGTCTCTTGCCTGACAAGTGTTGGCGGGGCAGCGGAGAGGTGAAAGGGGGACGCCTCTGGACAAAACCAGGGATGAAAAGGAGAAGTGATGGCTTTATCTGCTTGACAGATTCTCTTTTGTCTCTCTGAACTTGCGTATATGTATGTGTGCCATCAGCAGATTCTTGGCTTGACATGACGGTTTTATTGCCCTGTTTTTCCTCCCCTCTGAGGAGCTGGACCTCTTTGTATTCCCATTGCCCCTCATCCTTCCTACTGGCATTTCTGACATTCCCTCAAGTATCTGTGTGTGCTTGTGTGTGTGTGTGTGTGTGTGTGTGTGTGTGTGTGTGTGTGTGTGTGTGTGTGTGTAGGCTTCTGTGTTTATCCGCACTGCATCTTATTTGTAGGTCCACGTGTGTTTCCTTCATATCCTCGTGTGTGTGTCTTGGAGAGAGCATCCTGGACTTTGATGTTGGCAACAGTGATGTTGGTGACGGCAGGTCACAGGGAAGAGTCATCCCAGAGGGACAGGTAGTGAGAGGAGAAGAGGATGGAGAGGAGGGGAAGCCGAATGGAGGGAAGAGTCGGTGCAGTCTGTGGGTCAGTTAGGATGTTAAGAATAATACACGGCTTTGTGTCACGTTAAGTTTTCTCCAAAGTTTCTCCTATTATTACTCAGTGGTTCTTCTCCATTCCTCCTTGCTGCTGCTGTCTCTTTTTCCATACACTCACTGGTCTCTGTCTCCCTCTCGCTCTCCGTGTTGTCACTCAGGCCTATGGCCTCTTTCCCCATCTCTCTTTTGAATTATTAACTCCCCAGCTCAGGGGAGTGAATGGGTACTGCTGAGTAGACACAGCACAGATCCGGCTTCACATTGCCCACATTTCAGAAGTCTGTCCATTTAAGGGGATTACATTGCTGGTCCCATCAGCCCCCACCCCATGCATACTCACACACACACACACACACACACACACAAACATCCAAGTATATAAACCTGTGCAGAACCTTTAGTTATTATGAACAGCTGATAGTTGGACAGTGAGATAAACAGACAAGTGGTTATGACTCCCTGCCAGCATTCCTTTACTGTAGAGCTGCAGGCCTCCTGTGGTGAAGCCGCCCACTCTCCTGGCTTACTTCTCCCCAGGCAGCCTCTATCTCCTCTGGGTTCCCGGAGCAATGATTAACCCCGGTTCTGATCAATGCTTCTGCTGACTCTGATACATCACTGGAGCCTTGCAGCTGCCATGTAAAGGAAGCGTCAACTCTGCGCTGCTCGTGACAGAGCATACCCACTCCATCACTTGCATCAGGGCGCGTGCACACAGACATGCGCACACACACACACGGGGGTGGTCAAAATCGCAGGAACACCTGACAATGCCATGCAGTCTTGCTATAAATACTACTGCTGTAAAGCTTTTGATTGTCAGTTTTTGTTGATACTGTTAGAGAGGTGTTTATTCATTTCTCATAAAGTCCCACACTTTATTATATATTCAAGTGTTCCTGTTATTTTGTCCACCCTCTGCATATGTGTAATATATTTTAGCCTGGTGCTGTGTTTAGAACATGTTTGTTCTGAAAGAAAATAAATGATTTGAAGTTAAAAAGCAAAGCCTAATTTTAATCATTATTCTAGGCATTTAAATGTGGCTCAGTTTCTCTGCTGAATCTGGGATTCTGGACAGGTATTGGATGTTTCACTAAAAGACTTTTTTTTGTGTGTAAGCAGTTTTTGCAGAGGGAAATAAGGAGAGGTAAAGAGAATGAGATAAACATAGAAACAGAAGAACAAAATAAAAGGAGGAACGAAGAGAAAGATTGGCATCGCTCATCACCCGGTGGTGCTTTACCTCGACAGCAGGGGGAAGCCCTGATTTCCTGAAGATGACAGGAAGCACAATAGCAGAGTGTTCTGTCAGCACATCCTACTCACAGAGCCAGGTTAATGATTCTGTAGCCACAGCTGAGCTGGAGAGAGGGATGAGCGGAGGGAGGAACAGAGAGGAAAAAAAGAGGTGGAGGGGGCTGGCATTCAGCTACACTTAGGCCGTCATTACAGCTGCATTAGGAATGATGGTGTGTTTTTGTCATTTTAATTACCTTTAATCTGATCTCTTCATACTCGGGCCGTTCGTTAATGAGGCAGAACAAAAACTACATGTCAAACATGTTTAGCATGCATCCACGCTATCAGTCATACAGCTAACATGGCACCGCAGTTAGTGCAAGGAAAACCCTCGACTTCAGTAAGAGTTCTGCATCTCAGCTGAAAGGCTTAAAAGATCAAATAACTTTTTCTAGTTTAATACAATTTCACTTTTAATGGCAGCATTCTACAGTGTTGCGAGTCATTTGGAGGCAGAAATTACAACAAGGCAATTACATTTTATATTTAGCGTTAATGTTATGGTGATGCATAGAAATATGCTAAACAGTTTTGCCTAGAGATAGATACACATATTTGTCTTCAGTATCCAAACTGCAAAAAGCAGCCAAATAGCGTGCCAAATGTTTATCTCTCATTTATGATTATATGGTGTGATACTGCATGTGATAAAAGTAATTGCATTCATATTTCACATTCCATTACTATATTTCTATGTATTTTTTTTAATTGATATTTATGTATTTCTGTTACTTCTTTCTTTTATTTAATGGCTTTCTTACTTGTTGAATTATATAATTTCATATTTGATACCCTTACATATGATAATATTATATTTTCTTATCATCTCTTGATAACTTGGATAACAATGACAATGCAGCTCCCTTGAACTCTTAATCCTGAATGATTTTAATGGCATACAGTAAACAGAAATTAGACATTCTAGAGATATCAAGATAAACTACTGTCAGAGTAGAGAGAGGGGGGACTGGGAGTACCTCCTCCCTTCGTCTCCATACCAGGACTCGGTTAAAGTATTAACCAACTGCTGCTTAACAATATTGCTGACTGGTGTGTGGAAACAGGAGGGATCAAAGTTATCATGTAGAGGAGAAAGGCGCCTTTCACTGGGCCCATACAGCCTGTCCACTCCATCTTACCAGCCCATTCAGAGCGGCTACCCAGAGCAGCACTCAAGACACTCCCATCCTCCCACTCCTCACATCCCTCATTCTACTCTCATTTTTTATTCCCCATCCTTTATTTTAACACTTCCTCTTCCTACTTTTCCACACTCATCATTCCTTCATGTACAAAACATGAAATAATTATTTATTTCCGCTAGAAATGCATCTGCATTTTGCCCCCCTCCTTGCATTTTGTCCCTTCCTTCACTTCTGTCCATCCATCTCTCCATCTGTCACCTGGCAGAGTAATCACATCCACATTTGATAAGGCTGGTTAGGTGGGTCATAAAAAGTTTATGCTTGTGATGCCGGAGTCTCATTTATTATCCCTGCTAATGTAGCAGTTGGGAGTGGGAGGAGGGAAGGAGACAGAAAGAGTGCCAGAGGTTGAGAGAGAGAGGCCACCACATTAAGGGATCATTACTCCTCTATAGGCTCTGTCCCTAGCTTTCAACTCTAGATAAGTCCTCTTTATGCTTTATGGCCTTGATGAAGCCAGTGCTCTCTGTATTTAAGTGTTCCATAGCCACTAAGAGTTCAAGATGCTTATAGGCACAGGAGGTAGTTACCGTTCGGTAACCACAGAACTATTGGCTTAAGCCCTAATGCGTGTATCTATTTCCCCTACATTTACTTCACCAGTAAATGTGGCTTTTAATTGACATTGTTTAGTGTCGTACTAATCTAAAATAGTGATCAGAACACTACACAAAAAAAACTACAATAAACATTTGGCATGAGTTGGTTAATCACTGATTCTATGCAGCGAGCAGCAGCACCGTGTGCTGACCAGCCTTCATGGCAAACTGCACAGTCTGTTGATTTCTAAAGAGGAGTAAATGCTTCTGTTTAGAATCTCTGACATTTCTAGGCAGGTTTTCACATGATGCTGTGACATTACAAGGCTCTATTTCCTACAGGGCATGGAGTGTATTAAAGGTTATTAAAGTATTTTTCTTATTGTCAACAAATCCAGTGGAAATGCCAAAACCAACAATGAATTGATCCTACTAACGAGTATTGTCGGTGTAGCCTGATATAGCTTATTCCTCTGTGCCATAGAGCTCCGTTGTTGTCCAGAAATTGTAAAGAGCCACACGGTTGAACTGGGTGACATGTTCCTTCATTACAATGAACATGGGCCCTGACGTTTAATTTGAGTCGACCCAATATACACCACCTGGTGCTATAAATACTCACAAGCGCAACAAATCCGCCAATAATCCCCAAACAGACCCACTATTTACATCGGTTTGAGTAAAATTGCTAAAAACTACAGTGCCCAGCTTATGTAGAAAATTATCTTGCCTTTCTTTTAAAAGAAAGTATACATTTGTGACCCATTATGTCCTCAGTATTAAACAAAGGGCTTGGGGCTAAGTGTCACAGAAAGAAGTCAGTCAGAAAAGTATTGAGAGACGGACTAAAGAGTTGTTGTTTTAGTCTTTTTGTGGGATTTGTTGACAACAACAGAAGTAAAGAATATCGCCAGACTTATCCTTTAAAGATAAATAAACTTGGTCTAATGTGGAAATACTGTTTTGCTTATTATGGATTGCTTCTACAGGCTACAACATTCAAACAATAGATGTAGAAATGAAAAAAAAAAAGAAGAGCATGATGGGAACGTGCAGATGGGACGGCAAGGGAGTATGGGCATGGTATGAGTGTGTTAGTGTTGGGGGGAGGCTACCCAGAGGCATAGATAGTGATAGATTGGCCTGGGAGAACTGTGATGCAGATCCACTCATCAAGATTGATGTTCTGCCATTCTGCTTTAAGTGCAATTAAATTGGCCCCTGTGTTAAAAAGCCCAGCCGATAACGTGGCTGAGGCTGAGATTACGCTACATTTCCCTTGCGCTTTCCTCCACCTGCATCCCTGCCACAGCCACTCAGAGATTTACTTTACATTCTCGGCCTCTATTGGACGGGAACTTTCCCGGCATCCTGAACTGTTCGTCAGCCCTGATTTACAACTTTATGTACAGCTCGTGTTTTTTTTCCACGTAGCCCGCAAAGTAGTTTTTAAATCAATGCTCCCTAAAAGTTTTTAATCACTTTCTGGTTGTTGTCTTACCACAGAATTGATGACTTGTACATTAGTGCATGTTTAATGTGTAATAATGCACGGTGATTACTGAGAGGAAGGAATTTTAATGCCTTCATGAACAATTCCAACATAACTCATCTCTGGCGGCCAGGTTGACAAGCTTGTCTATTTAGTCCTAAAGCAATAGTCTGACGTAAGGACAAGGTCATGAGGAGATACATCACTGCTTGTTTTCACTTCTGCCGCATTGAGCAGTCACTGGAGATGGATACAGTTTGTTTTCCGAACAGTTTTGATCAAACCGTTTCTGTGTACAGCATTCTGGAAAATCACTCTCACTTCTCCAGCAGCGTGTACGCTTCATAATGTACTCAATTTTCTGCTAAATGGAAATATTTGCAATAATTCAAATTGAATGTCGATCACAGTCCAATCCATCTCTCTCTCTGTCTCAGTCTCCATTCTGCCGCGGGCCTCGCCCACCTCTGTCAGTGTCAAGTTGTTAACCCCGTGTCAACAGTGGCGCAGGGCGTATTTGGACCCGGTTGATGGATGGGTCTTGGTGGACTTGTCCCACGCAAACATATTCTCAGAGTCAGCTGAGAGAGGTGCAGCGCGTGTGTGTGTCAACCCCTCCACCCACACACACACACACACACTCACACACGTCCATCCGTGGTCAAGTCCCGGGACTCAGGCAGTATGGTACCTCTCTTCGACACCTACTGACACCCAGTGTCTGCAGTTTAGACCCAGATGGGTGGAGCTCTGACCCCACTGCCACAGCACGAAGGAAAGCAGATTCAAGATTTTTTTTTCTCTCCTGCAAATGGTAAACTTGACCCATGTCCTTCGCACGGGTCCATTACATTTCCTTGTGAGGGCTTGACATCCTGTTCCCTTAACAAACCAGTAAAATTAACTTTGCCAGCTCACCCCAGGGAAACATGTAATAATCAAGGGGAGGACCATTACAAATTAGCATGATTTGCTTTCTTTTGTCAATGTCTGAGCAGTCTCTGACAATTCACTCTTCAGCTATTATAGCCATTATCTGTTTTTCATTTACTTGTCTTAAAAGAAAAAAAAAAAATAATAGTAATTTTGCTTCGTTACTTTGAGGTAAATTTTGTGTTAAGATTCAAATGCTGAATTTGAGCTGCTTTTGTTGATGATGATGATGATGATGATGATGATGATGATGTTAATTAATTTAAAAATGACTTGTACCAATAACAAAGATCTCTTCTGCTTGCAAAGCGTCATCTGCCCCGGTGAATTGGAAAAAGTTGCTTAATTGTCATCACGAGGACAAATAATTAATATGAATTAATATAAATAAATTATTTAAAAAAACATAGGTTGATTTTAAATAATCCACAGTACTTTGTCTCCTTAAGTTGACTTGTTTTATTTCTTCTCTAAGCCTCTTTGTAACTTAGCAAATGTTTATTTTTTACATGACATCAGTTTGATGTATCTTTTTCTTATAATCACGACAGAAAAAAAGAGAACAGCGGCAACATTACAACACCCTGTGCAAGTGAACACATGGTTTGGGGCAGAGATGGCATCAGTACATGACTGATCACTCGTCAATATCACGAGTTCATCCAGCACCATTAGTCATCTGCACTGCGTCCTGTCACTCCGCACAGCTGCTCGCCGTCTCTCTCCTCCACCTCTCATTTTTCTCTTTCTGCCCAACTTTCTCTGTTCTTTTTATACTCCTCACCAAATGCGCCCGGCTTCTAAGGCATTCCTGTCATGGTTTATGAGGGCTAAGGGGTGAAAATAGGCTGAATAAGAAGGAAAAGAGGAGAGTGCCGTGGCGCATATGTAGGCGGGTGAGTTTAGTTGTATGCCATGTGTTCTCTTTTTGCTTTTTGGAAGGGGGGGCTGTCATAATGTGTTGCGTTGTCCACTCTAGCTTAGAGGGTCAGTTTAACAAGGAGTACGGGTCCCTCTTTGCAGTGGTCCCCCTCACAGGGCACAATGACAGGGGCGATCCATCACTTCTGTCCCTAACAGGGTGGGGGTCAGTGGGGGTGGAGGCCGTGGGGCTGGGCCCTGCTCTGGCTGGCTGATGGAGGGTTGCGGTGAACAGGATGGGGCTGGTTAAACTTTAACCAGCTCTCTTCCTACACACTGAAGACCACATTCAGCCACCATTCTCTGCTGTGGGAGACTCTGATGTTTCGTCAACCCAAGATCCATGACCCGCCGCCCACTGGGACCCCCTCTCTCCCACTCATGGCCCTGCGCCCACCTGCTTCCGTATGGATCACTATGGCAGAGCGGCAAACTTTTGGCCGTAGCGTGGGAAGAAAGTGACTCAGAGGTCTCCTCTCCATCTGTACATAGAGCAAGGGGCTATATTAACCCAGCCCTCTGCACGCGCCATACAGCCCTCTGATATACTAACTATGACTTCATATTCAAAACTGCCTCTGTTGGTCTGCGGCACTGTCATATCCGGTGTCGACATATTTTCACAGCAGATCAATAGCAATAGCCTTCTTTGTGATTGTAGAGGGGTAAGTCCTGGGGCACACCATGGTTACGGCATGAAAAATGATGGCTGGCCTTTTGATAGTCATTTAATACACAGTTGCACACTTTGATAGAATTTGGCAAAAGCCTCTCCCCGGTGAGTTAACAATGCGTACTGAAAATCATATTTCCATGGCGGCCCATTCAATCTTATCCCCCTGTTCCAGGAAAAACTGCAGTGACAAATGGGATGTGAGCACACTCTGGGTGGCTGTGGGTCACATCAGGTGCAGAGCAGGTTGGAGGTGTTAACCCAATGTGTTCCTGTTCACTGGTCCAATCATCTTCATTGATCGAGCCAATGATTGAGAGGGTCCTACCTTTCTTTACAATGCCAGCGGGAGGAGGTGAAGGCTGAAGAAAGGGGATAAACCATAAGGGAAAATCACAAATACAGAAAAACTACTCAGCAATAATTCTCTGTTTATGTGCATTTTCATACATATAACTCTATATACTACGTATATCACCGTGCACATTAACAGGCGGATTGTTTAAGTTATAGAATAATATAAAACAAAGAGGCAGAAATAGGTTAGCCTAATTCTCAGTCATTTAAGACTCCATATTTGTGCATCATGTCAAGAGTGGGAGTCATGTGACAGCCTGATTAAATTAGATTTGATGAGACTCGGCCCTCCACACACACTTAATAATGCAGTCATTTCTGCCCATTTGACATGGGGAGAGTGAGGGAGTGACACTCTTAAGGGAAAGGGTGAGGGCAAGACATTTGGAGAGTGGTTGAGTTTGTGTGTGTGTGTGGGGGGGGTGTTAAGGTGCTGCTGGGTGGCGGAGAGAAGAGGTGAGAGGTTTGAAGTGAGAAGGAGGGGAGTTGGGGAGCTGTCCATTTGTACAAACCTAAGAATCTGTCATGTGTCTGGTCGCGTTTTCTTCGCTGCAGCGTTGAGGTGGTTTTGACAGCCAGGACTTTCTCTCCTTCATCCATGCTGCAAATGACATTACGGAAATTGTGTTTGCGGCGTTGCCTAGGCCATGGACTCCTGGGAAACTGAGAGGGTCACGGGGGTCAGGCAGAAAGAGAGAAAGAGCGAGAGGGAAAGAGAGCAAGGGAAAGAGTGAGAGGGAGAAACCAAGACAGAATAAACGACAGAAAACTTAATTGGAACATAATGAACCTAAAAAATAATGAACTGGTTAAAATAGTGATTATAATGCTAATTATTTAGATAAAACCAATAGGTGACAATATTTAAATTATTCTCAGATACACATGTGCCATAATGCTGGCTGTAATTTGTTTTAACTGGGATGTGCAGGGATTACTCCTTCCAGCATATATACAGGGCTGTGTCTAAGATTTGCTACTTCTAGTCTCTTAGGGCATGCTCACACTCCTAAATATTTCAGCAGTAGAAATGAACTGCTCTCTCAGGGGGGCAATCCTGCACCTGATTGCCCTGGCCTGGCGTTTAAAGCCTGGGTAGGTCCGGGTCGACCTGGGCCAGGACATGGTCCCTGCCATACAGGCCTATACATCTCTAACCTTCACTAACAAGGGCCAGGGGAGCAGCAGGACCAAAGCTCCTCCATAAAGTACAATTACAAACTAAAGGCAGGATTTTGTGCTCTTATATGTGTGTGATTTCCCCCTTTACAGCTCACAATCAATCTTTAATGAGCCATTGAATATTAACTGGATTTGTAGGAGCTGAGTGTCAACTCCCATGAGTGTGAGCTGGAGGACCAAGGTTTAGCAGACAGTGAAGATGGAGGAAAGAGGGCGGGACAAGGAGCATTTGCAAGGTGGGGGATGAGTGTTTTACATGGGGTTTATATGCAAAAAGTGGTTATAGTCAATTACAATTACAATCATTCACCATGGGAAGGACATCCAGGGTAATTGTAGTCTCAGTACCCCCCTTGAAGCCCCTACAGTAACTGCATTACAATGGAGCAAACACTGGTGCAAGAAGGATGAGGACAAAAGTAACGGGATCAAAGATCTCAGAGACTTTGGAATTCTATCTAAATAAATCTGTAAAATCGCAGCTCAGTCACAACAACTGATTAATAGCATCAACCACAACAGAGCCCCTTGTCTGGTCCCTCGTGCAGACCTCCACAGGCCTGGAGCGCAGCCTGGGCCCTGCAGCAGGACTGGGGTAACTCCCTGGACTCTAACCCCCTGCCAGGCAATCTCCTTGTCACTATGCTGCCTGCTAACTGATTAATGGACGTAGTCTTGTGATCAGAAGGCTCGGACGTGGCTGAGGTCCTGATCTCTCTGTGTCTGAGAGCTACAGATGGATCTAGCGGACTGAGACAGATTAGGCCTTGATGCTGACCCCTATGGAGAGACCTCTGGGGTGGAGGAGCAGGCCAGGGGGCCCAGGGATAATGGGACCCCTCTCACACCTTTTAAAAGAGAACATGTTTATGGCTACTTAGAGGAAATTGATTTGATTGTGCCAGAAACGCATGTGTGAACACCCCTGGCACTTTTATTGGCTATTTGTCTTTTAAGTCACAGCTGGAGAAATTTATGCCCACGTTGGGGTTTAGGAGAGTGGGTGCATGGCTGTGTGTGTTTGTGTGTTTAAGAGAGTAAATATTAATATGTGTGCGAGCGCATGCAGGCCTGTGTGTATGTGTGTGCGGTGCACGAGAGCAGGTCATGATAAGCGATGCACTGAAGGTGCACTTTAACTGGGTGTCAATCATTAAGTATCAGCCCTAATGACTAAAAGCGCATAATGGAGGCACTGGCGGAAATAAAACAACAAGATTTGTTGGGGCACATTAATTCTCCGAATTGATGTCAACAGGCAGCTACTTTCCCCCGCTTGTGTTTTCCTGCTCATGCATCTTGACTCTATTAAATGACAAATGTTTGAACATGAATTTCAGCTCATGATTTCATTGGGCCATCGAAAGAAAACTGAACATTTCCTTTCTGCCTTCAGGGATTTTACAGAACTTTAAGTTTATAGTCTACAAATGTGAGAGATTATGAATCTATAAACTGCTGATTGACAACATGATCCAGCTCTTTAATAGCATACAGTTACTAGTCATAAAAGACAAACAAAGTACCATACATGTACACGTCATATTAACCCCTTCTCTCATCTCACTCCATCTATACTCTGTTCTCTCCTTAGCTGTTTTCCTACACTTCTCTCAGCAGTGTTTCTCAACCTTTTTGGGATGTGTGAAGCAACATCAACTCGCCACCCCTTGTCACAGTTTGCAAATGTCTATGAGTTGTAGGAGTGATGTCCCAGAAGAGGTGAAGCTATCCAGTATTCCACAACAACAACAACGCAAAGATATGAGAATAGCAAGAAAAAACATAATTTTGTGTAATTCAAAGTAATGTAATTCAAAGTAATTCAACTTTTGCTCCCACTGTAAATCAGTCTGGACAAGAGCCAGCTGAGACATGTTTATCTCAACTTGTGACATATTCACTATGTAGAATAACATGATAGACTGTTACAGATCTCTGTCCACAGAGCACATCATATTCTTTTGTAAGCAATGTCACATCAAAGTCGGGGAGCTTGTGTGGAGAGACGGAGGCATCACGGACTGAAAGAGTGAAGATGAAGGTGAAGAGCATGCTCGCTCTGTCTGAACCAGAAGAAAACAAGAGGGAGGGAGAGAGCCTCACTGCTCAAAGCAGTCTGATTTATGCAAATTGAGGAATCTTATCGATTGGTAATTGATTTACTTTGATACATGCGTTCACGGCTGTAGTAGTAATGCACTGATGTAGGGCCCCACCACCTCGCAGTGCGCCTGCATTAAGACAAATCAAATTCATCTGTCCGTCCTTTCTCTCTCTGCTGCCATCCATCAGCCTCATTGCATCACTGCTGACAAAACCAACGTGTGTGTGTGTGTGTGTGTGTGTGTGTGTGTGTGTGTGTGTGTGTGGCTGGCTGGCTGGCTGCGTGTTTGCACGAGTGCATGTGTGGATTTAGTGTGTGCAAATTTGACCTGATCACATGTAACCTCTACCTATCTCTGCATGGGGCACAGATGTCTAACAGCAGATCAGCTCAAACATGAAAGACTAAGCGACAGTGTCACAAACAGACAAATCAAAAGCACAGTTAGAAAGGTTATTCACTAAGTCTTTGTGATATAATGTCTTTCAGCAACTTTATTATTTAGTTGCCATTTATTTAGATGCAGTATTGATTCTATTATCCTGCTGCTAAAAAGGGTTCATAGAAGCCTGTGTTGATCTTAATGATGGAGCGTGTTTGTGTGTATGTTTGTGCGCACTGAAGCTCAAATCTATTTAAGCCACAGAGTGTATGTTAATGTTTGTGTGTGTGTGTGTGTGAGAGAGAGAGAGAGAGAGAGAGTTATTTGGCCATCCCCAGGGGGACAGGGCTTCTGCTCCTCTCTCTTAGGTAATGGAAGCAATGTGTCCATAATCCCAGTGAATGACTAATAAAAGAGAGTAGCGCCTTGGGCCTGTTCCCTCAACAATATTATGGCTGGGTATTAAACTGAGTGCCTGTGTAATACTGTCAAGTCACAAACACATTCCACATACACTTTATTTATTTATCTTTCTTGCATATCTCCGTATTCGCAAATGAAATCGAAAGCGCTGTTTATGAGGGGAGATTGTTCTCATCGGTGAGAGAGCTGTTTATAAAGTCCTGGATGCGTGAATCATCACATCACCGGCGTTGGATCCATCGAGACACCTGAGGCGCTCGTGAACGCTGCCTTAATGGAAACCAAACGCTGCTTGAATACTAATAAGCCATGACACCATAACCCGCAGCCCTCCACCCGATACCCCTGTACTCTCTTTAAACGCTCTTTAATGGCCGTGTTAGTGTTATACAAGACGCTCATTAGACACTTTAATTGGTTTGGCCGATGTTGACAGCAGTGTTGATTGGCCGAGCCAGACTACGGAGTTAGCGTGGTGGTTTGTGGGGGTCAGTGGTAGGGTGCTGTTGGTGAGTAATGTAGTCATAGTGGACCAAGTGTCCAGGATGAGGAGCTGATTAGGACGGGCGGTGGGCAGGGGGTCTCCCTGTGGCAACATGAGGTCATACTGTCCTGTTCCTACCTAGTGAGGTCTATGAAAATCAAGGCCAGGAGGGGGGCGTTAGTGTGTGCTAATTAGAGGACAGCAGAGTTTTAAAATGATCGGCCTCCTGTTGTGTATTGATCATGCCAGTTTTGAGGAGATGATGTCACTTTGCCTGGCTCTCTTGTCATGGCTGATATTGGTGTTCGGAGAGGTGTGGTATTGCTGCTTTCTGACATCAGTGCAATCTGCTTCCCTTGTGGCTTATAGGCCAAACTCCTTGTCTGATTACAGGTCTTGGTGAGTACTACTGCAAGTTGTATAAAGCCTTTTGTGGCTCCAGAGGGAGCTGCGCAAAGTCTGATAAATTGCCTCACATGATGTCATTGAGGCAACGTCGGATGGGGCTGAAGACAACAAGTTTGAAAATGAAAAAAATCTGGGGGTGTGGAGTTAGAAAGAATTGAGCTTACCAGACCTCTGTAGCCCGCTCCTCATCTCTGCTTGAGGCTAGCGGCTCAAGGCTACATTAGCCGCTACTAGCACAACACACCTGAATCTCTGTTCGAACTGTCAGCGGTCGAGTTGCATTGTGGGTAATGTAGGCGCCATATTTTGACAAGGTAGAATAATGCATAGAATAAAAAAGACGATATCTCTGATTCTGCTGCATCGATTTTGAGTCTGACAATGTTATAGGAGTGCGATGCGTAAAGATTTGGGAAACACATGGACTCCTTCCAATTTCCAAAAAAAAATAAATTTAACAAAATTCTCAAACATTTGTCTTTGAGTCTGACTGAAAGTAAAAGACAAAGTAATCTCTCTGGAAGTCTCTGTGGCTGTTGAAGAATAGAATATTAAGTCATTAACCAGCATTAAATAGAACTGGACATAAGAATGAGGCTCGTATATAGGAGATTTATCAACTTCTTATCTGACTAGGACAAGATATTTTGACCTGTCACAGTAGGAAAAGCACAGGTGTAAATAATAACATTAATGATGGCTGAATTCCATGTAATGTTATTAGTGTCCTTTTCCTACTATGACAAGTCAAAATGTCTGCTATGACGATCCTGAATACATAAAGGAGATGTTCCTCTGTATTTCTCTTCAGTGGGCATCTGATATGCAATTCTCTTTTTACTATTAATCTTTGATCAAACTATAAAAGGAGTGAATGGAGTCCAGTCATCCCTCTGTCCACTCACTGCACTGTCCCAGCCTGGCCCTCTTGTAATTATGATTGATTTGGGCCTGGGACATATATTGCTTGGCGGGCCTATTCTGACTGTACTTCATCACCAGGCATGGCTAAATGCTTTAAAAGCATTGATTTGCCTGAATTACAACATGGCATCAGACCTTTCACCTGTCTGTGGGAGGCTGTGTGTGTGTATGTGTGTGAGTTAGTGAATGTGAGAGAGAGAGAGAGTAAAGACAGATCTCACCTCCACATATCATAACACTCGGCTCTCCTCTCCCTTTATCCCCGTCATCCGTCCCCCCCCATCATCCCCATCCCATCGATTTGCCCTATAAAAGGTGTTTAATTCAATCAAGAGGAAAGTGAGTGCCTGTTTTTCTGGGTCCCTGTCGATAGCGGTATAATCAATTAGAGTGGGCCTAGACCTTCCTCTCTCTCTCACACACACTCACTCTTACAGTGGCTCAGTTTCTAAAAACTCTTGTACGCTGTCTATTTATGTTCTGCATGTCCTACCGAACTTCCTCATCATCTCTACACACACGCCAACACGTGCACAGATCTGTGTAGGATAGAAAATAGGATTTGAGGTTTTAATAGAACATCATTGGGTCTAAAACAGTTTTAGCGGGTTCGATTTAAAAACGTACCTTTCCCTTCTGCTGTAAAAATGTGAGTTACATGAACAAAGGTGAAAAATTAGTAGAAAGTCATCTTGTAAGTTGTGAAAATCTAAAACCAACTAAGGTACGTTCATTGAACCTAAAAAAAAAAACTTGGGTTTGTAACTCAGGTTGAACAAACAGTTCTTTGTTTAACGTCTGCTGTTGGAGTCACTTTGCACAAGGATTAGTTCAAAGACAACATGTGAGGCTGTTCCCTGTGACTTTATTACATGTTAAGGGTACAGCGGTAGGGACTGAATTTAATACTAACTGACTTGTGGTTAGCATTGTTTTCATTATTATGAAAAGAAACAAACATCACTTATCTTAACATGTATTAAAGACACACAGCAAGTTTCCATCATATGTTTTCCTCTAACTACAAAACTTTTAACCCCCAAACAATGCATGCTGGGAAGTCTGCTGTTATGCTGATCTCGTTTCTTTGGAAACTTAATTTAATGAGTTGAGTCAACTCTCAGCAGTACATTAATTCAACTTAACATTTCAAGTCAAAAGACTTCAAGTCGTCCAGTGTTTATAAGTTCTGAAGTGGTCTGAAAATAAAAACTAGAAATTAAAAAAAATTAACAAAAAAAGATAAATAAAAAAACAAGAAAGTTTCTCATTATAACAAGAAACTGAACAAATATTTTTGGTTATGGTGGCATCAATACGCTGCTGTTGATTCCACTAAATTCCTGAATGATGTTTCACAGTGTTTGTTATAAGCCCAGGTCCTTTGAGCAAGGCATCTCTTACAGTGCCTCTACTCTGAGCTCCCGTGTATCTAATATTTCTACATTAAACACACTTTTCTATCAGTGTGGTTGTAACACTGTATGTTGTAGTTCTATTCACATGGGGACCAACACTCAGCGCACTCAGCGCACAAACACGCAACACCTAACCACTAGACAATAAAGGGAATGAAGAAATAAAAGGTCCGATTCATCAAAATCACACAAGACTCCACCGCCCAGTAAATTAAACAATATTTCATAATCACTCTGACAATGAGACAAGAGACAGCAGTTTGGGCTGAGAGCTACTTCTCAGCGGAGGAGCGCACACAAATACACACACACACATACACACACATGGACACACGTAATTATCAGAGCGGACATGCTCTGGAGACCCCAGACACTCCCCTAGTACCTGCCCAATCAACTGTCCAACAACAGACACCCACCCAGCCTTCATTTATCTTGTCTGTGAGTGTATGTGTGTGTATCAAGCTAATTACCACCATGAACCATCCCACACACAGACCTAACCCAGACATTGTGGCGCTGTCCAGGGACATGGGAGGTGGGTAATTAGCCTTCCATTATTACAACACACACACACACACACACACACACACACACATATATATATAACACACGCAGACAAAAACACACTTAAGAGTCAGTGGAGGGGCAGCAGGAGGTTTGGGAGGTTGTGTTTCAGGACTTGTTTTGGGTCTAAGGACACGGTAGGAGGTCAAAGTTAACAATCTGTGTTTAATATTGGTTGCCAGTTAACAAAGCATGTGATTTAGTCATTTTTCTTCACCTTCATTCAACAGACAACAGCTGAGCCAGTGGTGGGTCAGCTTGGAGTTGAGATTTTTCACACCTTCTACCCACCTGACACTGACACAGCAGTAATAATGGTTGCTTTCAAGTAGCTAATGAATTTTTACCAGTTTGCTTATTTGCATATTTGTTTATTTATTTACTCTATTGTGTTGTAATTGCCCAGAGTTTGATTTCAATTACTGGGAAATAAGTGTCACTGCCCACTTATTAAGTTTGTGTTTCTTCTGTTTTCTTATGTGTAACAATGTCCATATACCTCATTGTGGAATAAAAGAAAAGTCTAAAAGGGTCTAAAAGTAGTCATGACCACTACATTGAATGTAGAGACACCAAATATTCATTTCATTATGATGTTTCTCAGGTTAGATTTTAAATATCTTACACTGAGAGGAACTGAAGCTCAGAAAGCCTCCTGACTTAAATCTGTTTTTTATATCACATTCAGTAGAAAAGTCATTGCAAAATGGACAACTCATTATATCATTAAATCAGTAGCGCACATACTCAATAATTTTCTGCTTGTCACATACTGTTAGCTCTGGATTGGTTGCAGCAATAATTGTGTTTAAAGCCATAATTGTCATAATTGTGTCCATTACATGGTTTCTTTTCACCTGTCTGAATGGAGAGCGGATGGAGGCGGATGTAGAGAATGAGACATTAGTCATCTGCGATAAAACAGCCAACAAAAACCCAAACACAACTCTTCTGCTCTCCAAGAAATCTCCACTTTGCCAAAGCTTACTCCACCTTGGGCCCATATGTAGTGTGCAGGGAAAAGGTGCAGGTGGGTTGAAGGTGTAAGAAATCTCATAACTCCAAGCTGGCCCAAAAAGTACTCCATCCCACCGCTGGCCCAGCTGTTGTCTGGGGGTGTGTAATTGTGTCAAAACCTTCTATTCCTCTCCAAGAGCGCCCCCCTAAAGCAGTTAGACGCCTCCCCCCACATGGTCCTGGGCATCATCATTTTCCAGCAACCATCCATCTTCGGCCTGCGATTAATTCTCTTCATTTCCGAGCACAGGCCATAAATCCTGGCACACTTAATTAATTTCACGGCCAACGCGGGGCTCCCGTAAAGCGGGGATTGTTCTCGCAAAAGCCCATATTAATTATGCTATTTTACAGCCATCTCATTGAAGGCTGTGTTTCATCTTTCATAATTACATTTTCAACAACAACGGGGGCAACAAAAGGAGTCTAATTATGGATTTGGCGGCACGCTCCCTTGTAATAAGTCAATGTTAGCATCGAGCCCACGACGTGGTGCTAAGGCGTTACGACACACAGCGTAGAGTAGCCCAGCAGAATCAATGTGAGCTTCCATGTTTTATTATTGTTACTGTAACTATGGTTTTAGCTGAGAGGACAATCATAATGCAGAACATATTGAAAGCATTTGGTGGCCTGCTGGCATAAATTGTGTTGATGAAGTTAGAGGAGATTATTGTCACATTGAGGCTCTGGCGATCATTACTCTTGTGATGGAGCTCATTGGGTCTCTGTAGTGGAGCTCGTCAGCTGCTCTCCTGATGTTCAGGCAGCAGCATCCCCCCCCCCCTCCTGTCAACGCCTTAACCCATCATGCAACACATGAGTGTGTCCTAAATGTGCTTATAGACCCACAGAGAAGCACCACAGATTGAGCAGATGAAACAGAGCTAAAATACAGTGGTAGCCCCATTTGTTTATAACGTGGCGTTCACCTATTCAAACTGTGTGAAACCTGAAAAAGATCAACAGCATGATTCTCATCCCCAGGCCTTGGGTCGCGTTCCCCGCTGCTGCACTCTCCCGCTGGTCCGTGCCACAGGTCACCACCCAGTCATGATGGGTGACGGAGCCTCTGTTAACAGCCACCTACACACTTCGTCCGGCGTCCAGCCTTCCACCCACACACTCCTGGAGCTGAGCAGTAATAATATACCCTCACACACGCGCGCTCATACAACGCAGAGCTGCCACAAGTATGCTGTGATGCATGGGCTGTCATGGCTGCCTGGTTCGTGATGAAGTTGAGGCAGAAGGCCTTGCGCTTGTTAAGTCACAATAACGAGGCATCACCTTTGACAGGAATCTATTTTTGATCATTGACATAGCCTAGTGCTGAGACAATTAGTCAGTTAATCGATTAGTCGACTGACAGAAAACTACAAGAAATAAAACATTCACTGGTCTCAGCTTCTCCAGTGTGAAGATTTGCTGGTTTTCTCTGTTTTATATCATTGTGAATTTGGGTTTTTGTAGTGTTGGTCAGATAAAATAAACAATCTGAAGGAATCACCTTAAAGGATAGGTTCATCAATTTTCAAGTCTGTCATAAAGCAATAGTCAGGTGCCCATATGAACGCTGTAACAGGTTTTTCTTGCAGTAGTCATTCCTCCTGTTTATACTGGCTATTAAAGGATCTTCCCTAATGTGCTTCCAATATAAGTGACGGGTGACAAAATCCACGGTTCTCGTACCGTGCAAAAATGTATTAAAAAGTTTATCTGAAGCTAATATGAGGCGTCAGCCGTCCGATTTAGACAAATCAAGAGGGTTTCTTCCAAAGTTACAGCCTTTTTAGTACAAAATTCCTTCTTTTTGATACTTTCCCTTTACCGCAGCTCAACAGGGGAACACAAAGAGGGAATTATGGACATACCTTGAGGAAATCCAAGTGTGGTTGAAATGTTGGTGTAACACAATCATTCAGTGGAGCTGTGTTCAGTCACCTTCTCGTCTTCTAAAAAAGACAGAGGACACATCAAGCTATAAAGATCATTGGTTAGATGCTGAGGACCAAACCACGTGTTGTGCACGTTATCAGAAGGAAGACAATAACCCTAAAAGTGAATTAGTGATAGGGATGGTGGTAATAATGGCTGCCTGGCTGACCTGAGAGTGCAGCTATGTCACCTCTGATCAGTGGTGTTACAGTCCACTGCCGGATAGTCCTTTCACTTCCTATTAGGCTCCTCACACTGAGAGTCTGTGCACAGTGGCAAGGGCCATAAGTCCTTTGACAGCGACCTTGAACATATGTGTGTGTGTGTGTGTGTGTGTGTTCATCCATGTGCAACAACGACCAGCATCTCCGCCGGTGTGTTTGTGTGCGTGTGTGTGTGTGTGTGTGATATCTCTTCCTCTTCCCTCCACTCCTTCCTTGTCAAGGCCATCGGTGATCAGTGGAGGTTAAAAGTTACAAATCACCCCTCCTCCCCCACTCTGCCCTCCAACCCACCTCCCTCCCATCTCCATCCCCTCTCCTCCCCTCCCCACCTGTCCTTACGCTCTTGCCCAGGCGAGAGCCTCTAGGGGCCTGGGTCTCATTCGTATTTGGGGCCATGGCTCCTGTTGAGGGTCTGCAGGGGATCAGAGGCAGTGGAGGGCAATTACTCCTCTGCTTTAATTGGCATTATCATTTTAGCAGGCTGACAGAGATGGATCACCCGGCAGGACCCTGCTACTGTCGGTACAGGAGTGGGGGGGTGGGGGGTGGAGACAGGGGAAGAGGGGAGGAGAGGGAGAAGGTGTTGGCCTGTTGGGCATGATGAGGGAGAGTATAAGGGCAGAAGAAAATGTAGGTGGAAGAGAGGAGCACAAAATGAAGGGCAGAAACGAGGAAATAAATCTGATACCAACATGGGCTGAACAACTTGAACAAATAACCCCCATTATACAAGAAAGGTGTGTGGAGGAATTGTGTGGGCCAGTAGCTCTCTGGGTGTGTGAGGATGTGCTAGCCCTCATAAATGTGTGTGTATGGCTGATTTTATGTCCATGTGTGTGCAGGGGGAAAGGGCAGGGGAGGGGGGAAGGAGGTGTATTAGTGTAACCCAGTGTGAAGCCTGGCGAGGGCCTAACGAGCAGCATGGCTGTTGCTCCATAACTCAGGTCCTGTAAAGCTGTCAGTGGAATTAAGAGGCAGCCATTATAGGTGCCCATACGAGTGCCTCAATGCAAAATACCAGTCTTCTCCCTGGGGCCGGCAGCGGCAGATAATTTTAGCTACTTAGTGAATCATCTTCAAAGCCGGAGCTCTGTGGTTACAGCTTCTACTGTAAGTGCACATTATTATATTCTGCTCAGCAGCTTCATTTGTGCTTTTTGAGTTCAAGATAGCTTTCTTTTCTGTGCTTCTTTCGTCATGGACTCCCATGTCTCCCATCTAAGAATACCCACACGGATCCCCAGAATTCCCAGAGGCTGAACCAGACAACATTCCAGAGAAACACAGTGATGGATCGATGAAAAATTATTATGAAGCTGTCCAACCTGAATTATTGTGCTGTCTGTTGATAATCCCTTATTTGTCTCTTCCTGGCATCCAACAAAATCTGTCAGTCTGACTAAAAAAAGCGAGGGACGGTTGATGGAAGATGATGAAGTGAGTGGAAGGGGGGGATGTGGGGCCCTCGCTTCCCGCCTCTTTTAGGGAAAGAACATACTTGAAGGGAATACTGTGTGCTCTCGCTCTCTCTTTCTCTCCCTCTCTCCCTGATATGAAAAATGAAAACTATAAGGGAGACAATAATAAAAATAGCAGAATGAGTGGACAGGCCGGAGCAGTCCATTACTCACAGCTGCTTTGGGCTGCGTGGTAAAAATGTGCTGCTTGCTGCAAAAGCATGCATCACCGCCGGCACAAAACAAATGGGCTGTCTCCAACGTATTTACCTCCAATTGTTCAAGCATTTGTGGGGAGAGCTACGGCCTGTCCAGACAACTCAGGCCTGTCCATCTGAGGGACAAGGGAGTGGGTTTACTGGGAGACATGACGAGAGAGATGCCGGATACACTGGATGACAACACGGGTGAAGAAGGATTGAGATGAAGGAAAAACAGGAAGCAAGGAAAGATTGGAATCTGCGAGAATCTAAACTTGTTTGGATGCGAGAGGAAGTAGTCATAATTGAATGAATTCATTGATTAGTCGGTCGATGGAAAATTAATCGACAATAATTTTCATAGTAGATTCATTGTTTGTCCTTTATCAAGCAACAATGTCCAAGATTTGCTGATTCCAGCTTCTTAAATGTGATAGTTTTCTGCATTTTACTGTTAAAAGTTTACGAAATTATACATTCCTTAATGAGTAGGAATTAAAGGAAGGAGATGACAGTGAATACGTTTAAATCTTCCTCTTGACAGAACGGTAAACGGTAAGTTCATTGACCTGGAAAGACAAGCATATCCTCCTTTAAGTTGTTATTCATTCGTGTTGGTCTGTGTTATAGAGGAGTATCATTCTCATTATTAGAGATCTATTTGTTTTCTCTCTGAAGCCACTGATGATTTTGGAAAGGGAGACGGGTAGAAAAGGGAGTGTTGTGTATAAACATGGCGGAGGAGACAGAAGGAGCGAGGGAGTGGGATTCACATAAACTACAAATTCAACTCATCTCACCCCCCCTCATGCTGTTGACTGAAGTTCGTGAGCGTCCCTGGGAGGCTGTGACTAGAGACCTTCAATGGTGGGTAATAATTTAACTTGGCTGGATGTTTTAGGCACTTATCTTTCTATTCTTGATCATTATGGATTTAAAGGGGCGATCAGAACAACACTGAACCCCTGTGGAGCTCGAGGCTGGGGCCTGAGCCGGCTTCACAGTACAGCTTTACAGCTCAACATCTCCCATATCCTGGTGTGATACAGCTGTGCGTAATGACAGAGCCCCACTCTTAAACGGCCCTCCTGATTAAGATGGCTCTCCACATCGCCCCTGTTTATCTCCAGTGCGGTCGTTAGCCGGGATGGGCTCGCTAATGATGAGTAGTTTACAATATGGCACTCTGGCATAATCGGCCTCCTGTCATCATCGTGTGACAGAGAGGAACCCGCCCAGCTCCAGCCTGTAGCTCTTTACCCACCGTCCATCTGAAAGGCAGCAGATTTAGAGAGCATCACGGTGATAAACAGGAACGGGTAAACATATTTTCAGTTATGATGATCCATCTTTAAGTACGTCAAATGCCGCCTGATGATGAGTACATCAAATAATATGCTGGAGGCAAAGTGGCAATCAGTGAAAAGCACCTTTATTGTCTCCATCACATTACAGGGAAATTTGTGATTGAGATGTATGTAACAACTGCATTATCATTACTCCCACAACATCAATGCCGACTGCTGTAGGTATGATGTGTGTGGGTGTGTGTGGGTGTGTGTGTGTGTGTGTGTGTGTTTGTGAAACGGGGTAACGGATATAAAATGTAGAAAATGTAATAAAACAAATGAAGCCAAAAGGAGTAATGAAAAGGGAATTGGGGAGCACAGAGGAACAGATGAGAGAAAAAGTGAGAAGTAGAAGAGAGGGAGAGAGAAAGGGAGAGACGGTTATTTAATTTATGTGGGGAGTGGGAGAGAGTGGCAGTGATACATGGGTTTGTTAGTCAATTGATAAAGGAGAGGAAATTTCTAAAAAACATTCAGCACCGAGAGATATGGCCACCATACATCACCTATTTGCAAACAACGAGGGCTAATATTTATCCCTGGGAGGGACAGAATGACCCTCACACACACACAAACGGGACTCACAGCTCACCATGACCTAATTAAGCCAAGAGAATAGACCTTAATTGGAAAAAGAAAAACTGAATTCTAAAGAAAACAACAAAGTGGGAAACATCTCATCCCTTTATTGTAAAAGTGAACGCCTTTATGCTGTTATTTCTGTTTTTTACATACAGATACATATTGCCCCATGTGTGAGCTTTTAGTGCTGCAGTGGTTGTAGTAATGGAAGTGTCTGGGAGGAGAGGCCCAGATAAGGAAAGTGAAGGAGAATCTGGTGGGCCTATATGGTTAGTTGAATGTACCTACTAAAGCCTATATGTCAGGAAAAGACAGAAGAGTGTGTGTGTACGTGCATGCACATAGGCTAAAAACAGTACAGCCCTATGCTAACACGCACACACACACACACACACACGCACGCTTTCTCCCTGTAATGTATTAGATGTTGAATCCTTCTGATACATTGCTGCAGGCGGAATCTTTCATCTTTCCCTCTTTCCTCATTCAGTCGACTACGTGTGTGGAGACTTTTAAATTGTCAAGGCTGAAATTTAATTATTTAATCCCCCGTGATCGATCATTAGTTAAAACGCTAGATCTACAAACCCTGCACCCCCACCCCTCCAAACCACCCATTAAGACACAGACAGCATTTTAAGGAGAGGTGGGGGAGGGGTGGGGGTGGTTATGTGTCATTCACAAAAAAAAAACAATAAATACACTTTCCAATCCCCCACTAGCAGTTTCCATTTAATTCAACAAACAAACAAATAAATAAATGTGTAAATAAATATGGCTGCTGTGTGGGATGGCTGTTGGGTGTATGTGTGGACATGTGTGTGCGTGCTGTGGGTGCGTTGGGGATGTATTGGGGGCGTCTTTGTTGCGACTCATAGTCCAGATGGATGACTTGTACGGGGGAGTGTATTTATTTTGCGGCGAGGCGACATCAGGAGATTTGTTATTCCCTGGCGTTGCCGAGTTTTTCACATTGCTCCACATCCCTGGGACCATATTTCATCCCCACACCCCCAATCCCCAAACAGATTTATTTACAGGCTCTCTTCCTGTACATATATACCCCCTTCCAACACATGCATACATACTGCTACAGACACGTATACTCATGCATATACGCTATAAACAGCAGACGTGTTCAAGCACCGAGGACCACAAACACACCTTTTCTGAAATCAAATGTATGAACACACACGACACACATTTTTTATCTCTGTGCTGCTGTGCTCTCTATGAGTTTCTGATGAGGATATTCAACAATATTGCCATTTTACCATTCTGTTTAGGTCCACGGTCTCTTCATGATGGGGTTATAATTGCTCTCATATATTCCGCAAAGCAAGGACTCTTCCTCAACCTAGAAAGAGACAAAATTAGGAACAAAATAAGGGTGCAACTGGGAAAGATTAGCTATAAATCCCAAATGATTATTATGAATATGCTGAGGAAACTGTGCCAGAAACTTAAATTCTATTGCTAAATTCTACATTCATAAATTCAGCTACTTCACAAGAGTTTCTCTGAATGTTTCACCTTTTCTAAACTCATCCCACTGAGTGAGGTGAGCGTGGCAGCATTGATTTTGATGTGGGAGCATGGTGAACCTGCCTGCTATGCTTATCACTATTAATTATGCTTATTGGAGGGCATCTCCACCAGTACAGCCAGACTGAAGTAGCAGTCTACTCAGGGTTCATAGACTGGAACTCCCTAAATGTCCATCATCAGTGTCAATTTGTCATATACATATACTTCTACTACAACTCTAGAGGCTAGTAGCTGCTGATAATCAATGTTAGGAGACTTAAATCGCACACATACTGTAAGTTAGCAGAGCTATTTTATTCATCTTTACCTTTGGTCTTGTGAAACAAGTAGCTGTCGGGGGGGCGGACAGTATCCCTAGAAAGAAAGAGAGAAAAAGAGAGAACAAGACAGAGAGAGAGGGAGAAAGAGATGGAAATGAAAGATTAAGAGAAATGACGAGAGAACAGCTAAAGAGGACGGGTGCAAACAAAGAGTATAAGGCCCAATCGAAAACCATCCCTCACTCCCCCTTTCCAAGAGGGAACCCGGAGCTTCACTCTCTTAATAAAGGGGGGTGGATGTGGTGAAATGCCAGGCACTCTGCTTAGAAATGAATAACCTGGGGATATGTGTGTGTGTGTGTGTGTGTGTGTGTGTGTGTGTGTGTGTGTGTGTGTGTGTGTGTGTGAGCCTGTGTAGGAAGGAGGAGGATGTTAGGGGTTCCTCGGCCCTGGGTCTCTCCCTATCTTTGTGAGTAATGATTCAGACTGCCAGTGTGGTGGTGTCGCCCCATCTATAACCATTTACACACAGGCGCACATACATACAAACAAACACACACACACACACAGAAGATTAATCAGACAGGAAACAGGGCAGGTGGATGGACATGGCAGCAGGCTGGGTTCATCCATTCAGTCCTAAAACAGACACGCTGTAAACACACGGGGAGTTTTAGGTGAAAGCAGACGCTGACCGACCAGCAGCCTCACTGACATCTTCACTAACGCAGAAGAAGAATATTGTGTTTTCACGTATACACACACACATACACACACACACAGTACATGCACACACACACACACACACACACAGTTTCTTTCACTGCTGCCCCACACGCTTCACCATAAAAGGATATTCCAGAGATGAAACAGATCCTGTAAGCATGTAAGAGAAACATTAATGACAGAGACTATGAAATATCTACAGTACATATTTGAGTTTTAAAGGTTGAGGCATTTTTAAGGTCCAGACCAATCTCTAATAGTCTAGATTTTCATTATGTTAAAAGGAAGACCTTGAATGGCACCAGCAATTATCTATTGTTCACATTTTTTCAAGTCTATCTCAAAACATTACTCACATGCCCACGTGTACAGTGAAGTAGTCGATGTCATGATTCCTCCTGTCCATACTGGCTGTGAAGAGACCCCTTCCTAACGGGCCTCCACAGCCCTCTTTTTGTGCTAAAATATATATTCCAGAGTTCAGCTGAAGCTAAAATGAGGTGTTAATTAGTCAAATCAAGAGGCTATTTTACAAAGTTCCTGTCTTTTCAGTGCAAAATGCCCCCTTTTTGTTTCCCCAGACAGTGTTTCCTTGCTGATCTGCATCATAGTAAAACAAAGAGGTTGTTTTAGTTTAACTCAGACTGCTGAAGACTCATATTAGCTTCACCTGAACTTTGAAATGCATTTTTGCTCAGAATGAGGACTGTAGATTTTGTCACCCATCACTTAAATTTAAATTGTATTAGGAAGGGATCTCTTCAGTGTGGCCAGTGTGGACAGGATAAACAATTACAGCAACCAATAACTCTTTCACTGTACATATAGGCATGTGAGTGTTGTTTTAAGAAAACATGAAAAAATGTGACGCTATCCTTTAATGTTCACATGTCATGACAGGCACAAAGAAATGAGTGGAAAAGGTTGTGCTAGACGGGACAGAGGATGTGTATTTAAATATGAATGTTCTTAAATGGCAAAATCACTGACAAAATAAAATTTAACATGTGCATAAACTGTCTAGGTTCACATTATTTAACCTTGAGGACCAAACAGCTCCTCTTAAAGCTTAAGAAAAACTGCAAAATTTTAGAATAAAGGCAAAAAAATACGTGTTTATAGACTTCAAATGGATAAACATGCCAGTGCGAGACTGTCTTTCTGAAAAGATCCAGCCAGTAAATAAAACAACCATTACATTACGTGATGTAAGTGAACACGAGTCCTTCGTAAATAGCGCTTGTCCTGTGGGTTTAGAGTAGATTGGGGTGTGGTCCAGTGGTCAGGGAAATGGCCGGATGACCTGAACTGTGCTGAGTCATGTCCCAGGTGAGGGATAGAGCTGCCTCCACTGGGCTCCGGGACGTGCACTTAACCTGCAGTAATTACTGGAAACAACACTGAGAACATGGCAACATGGAAGTCGTGGAAGTGGCTCGAAGATTTCAAATTACTCTGAGCCTCTTGGGGCACGCTGCGGGGAAGCCTGCCAGGATTGTAATGTGGATGCTCAAGTTGGTTTCTTAACATCCTCTGGATTTATCAGGCAGGAGCTCGTCACTCTGAAACAAACAACTGAAATAACATATTTAGCAAATGCAATTTATATCCTTTGTATCATACAATCTGTAACACAGAGACAATTATTATATAAATATGGGGCTACCAGTAGTGGCAATCACACTTGTATGGATAATGACCTTACAAAGTGAAGACACAAATGGTCAACATTGATTGGGGTAACAGTGAAAGGGAGGAGGGGAGGAGTAAACCAGAGAGCGAAAAGCGACAAATCAGGAGGTAGAGGTAGAGAAGTAGCAGAAATAGGCTAAAGAAAAAAAGAGGACAGAATGAGTGGAGAAAAGAGGAAAAGGGGCAAAGAGAGAGAGAGAAGGACCCTGCGAATGAGACCCAAATGGCTGCTAAAAATCATTAATCTTGTGGGGATCTGTGTCAGCGAACGGCGGCGACACAAAGAGCTCTCGGAGCAGCACGGAGAGCAGCTCAGTGACCCGAACCCAATTGGCTGAGAAAGGCCCACCAGGCTTTAATAGACTTTTGCTGATCCGACACTTGTTTGCTAGGAGCCACAAAGAGGCGATTGCAGGGGCTGACAGGGGCCTGCAGGCCCAGGGGCTCCCCTCCTGGTCCATGATAAATGACCCAGGGTGGGCAGGGCCAGGGCCAGGGCCAGAGGAGAGGGGTGAGAGAGCCAAGAGGCAAGGAGGTCACCCAGCGAGGGAGGGTGGACAGAGGAGGAGAAAGGAAGAATAAAAGGGGATACGGAAGAGTGGAGAGTAGAGATGTTTGATAAAAGTGACCGTCTTCTGATCCACAGTGAATGACAACAGGTCCAGAGATTATGACAGTGTTGGGTAGGAGCATCCTGAGAGGAGAAAAACACAAGGAGAGAAAAAACGAGAATAGGTGAAAGGGGGGGTGAGGAGTGAAGAGAGTGAGAGAGGAGAGGAGAGGAGAGGAGAGGAGAGAGTCTGAGGCAGAGACAATGTCTGAAGAAAATATGCCGGTTCGGCTCTTCTCCCTAAAATCGCCTGCTACTGCACCCACCCACCTCCAGATCAATCATGCCCACACACTCATACACTCGCATACAACTGACCTGGGGTCAGCTAGCTAGTGGTGCTCGCTGGTGAACAGTTAGGGAACATGTCTTGAACAAACTCCAATCATAAACATTTATACATTACACACTTGACAGGAAAATAAAAAAGTCTTCTAAGATATTACACAGAGCCATTTGAGGCCTATTAAAACCCTTTCTTTACTCTTAGCTTAATAACACACTGGTGCTGTATATACTCTACTGTAGATGACGGGTATTTTCCAGAATATTATATGAAATGGAAATTTAATATAAGCCAGAGATATGGTCTGACAGCTCCATATGCAGATAATTAGAAGGCCATGGACAACAAAGGATGCTCCTCAACACTGACATGTTAACGCCAGACAGAGTTTCAGAGGGCCGTGCAAAACAAAATGATACATTACAGAAAAAGGCAATTTTATGGGCAACATGAAATGTATGTCAATTATTTTTTACAAGAAACAGTTGCTCCTCATGAGTAGAAATTATCATAATGATGTATTCAATACATCATAAGAATTTAGTAACTTGTATGTTTCTTTAGAATTACAGTAGCCACTTACTGGCTCAGAAAATACAGATGTAAATTGTGGTTATGACCAGAGAATACGGGCTTTAATTATGTTATGCCTGCACTCTGATATTTGGTTCCTGTGGCGTCGCCTACATTCTGTGGTTAAACAGCCCCAGTTTATGATAAGACCCAATGTTATGCTTAAGCCTCAGCAAAGAGCCAACTGGAAGGAAGCCAAACTATTGTACATAGCATTGCAATTTACATTAATGAAATGACCACAGCAAAAGGCAGATTTATTGTTCTTTTTCTTCTGGGATTAAGCCAGTACAGTGCGTACTGACATTTATTTGTTGTTATATTTACAACATGTCAATCAGAGACATCTAATCTCAGAAAAGGCCTACAATTATGCCTTGGCCTCCTCATCATATTTTTATGTCCTCTCTGCCTCTCTGACATTTCAAAAAAAGACAAAATAACTGAAGTTGGAGCTGTCTGCAAGGGGTTAGTGCCAAAAAAAAAAAAGACTGCATGTCACTGATGATACACATCAAACTATTAGCAATGAGTAACTGCGCCACCAGAGGCGCCCTGTCACAAGAAATAAGCCCTAATTTTCCCTGTAAACACAACTACCTTCTCACCGGGTAAATGGTGAGAGTGTAACTGCTGTGAAGAATTATGACTGTCAAAAGTAGGCCTGTGCACGAGGAAGACAGCATGCAGAGTGATTTTGTTTTTTAGATAAACAATTGCTGTTCATTGTTAAATCGATACTTTTTCATATTAATGAGATTGCCAGATTTTTCACTTATCTCACCTCTTGTTGTTTTCCTGAAGAAAAAAAAACCCTCCTCAGTCAATTATCCCTGATAAGGAGGTTAGCTTTCTTCAGAGTCTGGCCTCTGCCTGTTTACACAGACGACACGTCTTAATAATACATGTTTTCACAGAGATAATCGATCAGTCTGGAGTAAACAAGAATGCCTGAGTAACTGCACGTTGTAAACGGAAGATGATAGATTAGTGATGCAAAAGAGCCACAGTATGTATAAACAAATTGAACATTTTAGAAACAAATGTGGGCTACCTCAGACATGTCTGCTCGGTCATTTTCTTACTGGCATTCTTATTATTTTATGCCAAAACAGTAAGTGCATTAATGGAAACACCTGTTTAGCCTACACACTGTGATTCAGGGTGTGGAAATTGATCATAGTGATAGAATGCATTTTTAATAAGTTGTTGCTGTAAAATTTCGGTACATAATTGAACATGAATCTACACTAAGACAATTTTGAATTATGGCAGATTGACGAGTCGTTTCTCGACAGATTCCGGCAGTTTCATTCTGCAAAACCGCATAAATACAACATAAACCATCTGGCAGCTGTTTATCGTACAGAGAGAAAAAGCTGAAAGTTGAAATTTACATTTGCATTTATTAGTTCTCCCAAGTGAAAAATCACTTACACTACATTTTAAAATCAGTAGTCACTGAATAATGAAAGCGGTTACGGTTAAAACTTTTGGACGTTGAAGCCGGCTGCACGAGCTCTGCGCGTCTCTTTTCTCCCTCCCGCGTCAAAGCTCATCAAAGCAGCACTTCCGAAATCCCCGTCTCTCCATCTCCATCCCTCACTCTCCCTGTCAGGGGCCTTCCATCTCGGCTACCTTCCGTTTTGTTCTGCAACATTTCCAGGAATGATCGGGGGGACCATTAGAGTTAATCATTACGCACGCCAAACGGCCAAAAGACGACCAAATAAAACCAACTGTTCACCTCAGAGTGAGACACAGAGTCTGGTTTTGACTTTAAAAGAAAAAAAAAGTATTCCTCACAGTCACTGCATCCTCCCATACAGACGAAGTTCACCCAGATCCAAGCGGTCTTGGCAATGCAACCCGGCCTCCGGACAGCAAGTGCACATGCATGGATAGGTCCTGGAGCAGAATAGAAATCCATATTTGTGAGGGGAATCATCTCTTCCTATAGACACATCATGGGCCTCCTGTGTGAAACCAGCGGGCCTGTTGCAGGTGTGAGATGGGAGCTGTGGGAAGCTCTGCAGCCACTGCAGCCTCCATGCGTCAACTGTTAAATGTAACATTTTAAAGGTGATTTTATTTCTGTTATTCATTCCTAAAATCCGTAGGATGGGACTCTCATTAGGGGCGAATAAGCAAGCATCAACACTTTTTTTCGCTGTCCATAAGCATACGGATCACTTAATAGATCATTAACCACCGATATGCTGCTGACATGGACGCTTTTTTACATTTCGTCTCTCCATTACAGCCCGTTATCACCGAAGGGGGAGAGCCGCCGGCAGGCCTGCCTGGATCTATTAGACGGTGGACTCGGGCTATATTAGAGAGCATTACGACCTAATGGGGACTGCCGTCGGGTCGGCCTCGCTGGGAAGAGGTTTTAGAGCAGCTCGGCTCGGCACGGCACGGCTCGCTCGGGGCGCTTTTGAAGTTGGAGCTGAGAATTGAGAAGCTCGCCTGCAGGTTCAGGGAATAAAAAGAGGATTTCTGTAACTTGAACGCTATACCTGCACGTTTTTGAAAAAAAGTCGGCTTGAATTTGTAATTTGAGTGCATCAGTATGGGGTGATATCCAGGCGCTCTGAGGCTGAAAAAGAAAAAAAGTAGTGAGTGTCTAAATGGCTTAGGGTGTTAGAAAGGGTCAGGATAAATGACCATTCGCTCTCACTAAAAGCTAAAAATCACATGAAGATTAAATACAAGCCAGAGTCGCTTTAAAGTGCACTAATTATCCTTTAATCAAAATGGCCAATTATTATAATGTAATTCTGGTTCAAAACAATGATGTAGGCGCATAAAATCTTATAATAATATACAAGATAAAAATAGTAATAATAACAATAATAATAATAAGAGTAATAGTAGTAATTATAATGATAATAATAATAATAATAATAAATGATGACAAATAGGTAAGTGATGATCGTAAATCAATCTGCCGTTTCTGTAAAGTTTCTGGTATTTGGTTAAAAGCTGCCTCTTTCTCCTGAATGCTTCATGGAAATGTTGATATTCTCTTTAAAATGTGTAATTTTATAATTTAATATATTTTTAGCTTTACATTTTTTTCCCTGCATAGCTGTGTATGGGAAATTCAGGTAAGACTTTTAGCTAAGTCGAAAAATATCCTTAAATTACCCAAACTATAACTTGAATTGCGTTTTTAAAAATCTAAACAAAACCATATTAGGGTATTATGACTTAGTGGGTGTGTGAGTTATGATGCTGATAGTTCATCACTGCTGCACAACTGATTAAGAATTTAAACCAAACAAATAAGCCCTTCATTATCGTATCTAATCTTTGGCAGCCTCCTCTTACATCCAAGCCTGATCAATACGCTCTGGTCGCGGCTGTACTCAACCGTGGATATGAGGTGGAAACGAAATGATAATCCAATCGATCCTTCAAATTGACTCATTTACAAGCAGTTTCTTTTTGCAGGGAAGCGAGACATTTGCTCACACTACTTCTTTTTTGGGGGGGAGCAGGCAATTAAAATACAGATCAAATCAATCATACACGCATGCATCCTCTGCTGGAGGATCTGATCCTCTTTTGGCCAAACTACCTGTTAGACAGTGTCAGCGAGAGGATTAAACATGTGACACTGATTGTTTATGAGACACAAATGACAGAGATGAATTGCTGTCAGTCATAATTGCGGGATGTGACCTTTTAAAAGGAGCAATTAGCGCGGAGATTTAAAATAAATCGCCAAGCGCAAAATAAAAGGAAATCTATGTAAGCAGCATCTCACCAGCTTCTTCGGTTCATGTGTTGCCCACGCAGGGGCAGCCTTGAGCCTGTTTTCTGCTGAATCCCCCTGTTGTGATGCTGCCCGGTGTAAAACAAACCGTCCGAGCCAAGAGGAGCCTGATGTGGGAATCTGGGGAGTAATAACAGGCTGTGAACAAAGTCAACTTTACTTTTACCAGAAACAATACACTTAACCCATAATGATTATAACAAAGGGTTATACAAATACGTAGGCCTACAGGAAAGCTGTGGTCATATCATAGCAAAATTATTTTAAAAATCTATGGAGTTCAGTGCAGCAAGGTCACCATATAGTCTCTATTGATGATCGCAGACATATATAAGTTATATCAAGAAGTGTATAGGATTTTATTATGATTTCCCATTGTGGGCTATAATATGGTCTAAACCTCAAAATCTGACTGCAAGTGTGTTTGTGACTGCAACATTAACAGCGGAATAACACAATAAAGTTATGTGTCCTTGTAAGTGAGAAAGGTCAAGATTCAACTTTTCAACACTTTTAAAAATGGGTGACCTATCATGTCGATCTTTATGTGGCAAATAGAGCCTTGTTTGTGATTGGTTACTTTGTGGAAATGTAAACTTATGAAAGCACTGCAACATACATTAGGTGTAATTTAAAAAAAATAAATGTAATATGTCAATCTAATAGATTATTATTGAATTTTCCAATAATAAGAATTTGCTCCCAGAACAAATCAAGTTGTTTCAAGCACTTTCATGACAAATAACATTGTCACGAAATTAAGGGGCAAATATGTCTCTCTCTGTTAGATAGTTACACAGTTTTTCTGGGAAATGAAGTGCCAGGATTTTCCATATTAGCCCTTTTATATAAACATGGGGTTTTAATATTGAACATTTTGTTTAATTATTAAGTTTTCTAAGGGAGTGTTGTGCTGTTAGAGGATTTTCATTGGGCGCTACAGTCTATAAATCACTCACATTACTCTCACTGAGATCTGAAACTGTCATAAGAGGAGACAAGGAGCGGTGCGTTACACCGGATAGTGTCCATGAAGTGAAGGCATTTCTCTCTCCCTGTCCTCCACTTTCCTCCCACCTTCTGCTTTTAGGGAAGTCGGTCAGCTGACTGTCTGTAGCTGTCAAGACTGTATTGTGCACCCTCCTCTCCTCTGTTCTCCTCCTCCTTCTCTTCCTCTATTTCAGCGCAGAGTCCCGCTCCCATTGGAGAGCTGAGCGCTACGGATCCTGCCTTTCAGCTCGACGTCACGGTGCGCTATAAGGATAAAGCGCTGGCTGGCTCCGAGCGCAGTCTGCTGGATACCACTGAGTGGGAGAGAGTGAGAGAGGCGAGCCTTGAAATCTCTGCGGTGCAGAGCTGGAAAAGCTGCTTCTCAGCGAAAATCAGACGCCCTATTTACTCTGCTTATTTGCTCCTATTATTTTCCTGGAGAAAAAAACGGACTTACAACCAAGAAGTTGCAACGAGGACTGGCGCCCGTCTCAGCGAACAAACGTGGTATTTCCTTTATTATTATTATTTATGCTGTTTTTTTTTGTTTTTTTGTGAATACACTTCTACTGAAGGGACTGAGGTTTTACTTTTGCACTGAGACGCATTGCTTTCTACCTCCTGCCTGGTCTCCCTGCCAGATTATCCCAGCAGAAGTAGGCTATATGACGCAAACCGTGTGCAGAGCATTAGTCTGAAAGTTTTCCTCCACTACTTTTTTTTCGTTTTCCTTTTTTCCACCAATCACACGGTGTTTCATGCTACAGCAAGTCAGTGCACAGCGGTGGAGGAGCCAAAAGAACTATTGCATGAAACAAGAAAGGAGAGAAGAGACGCTGATTAATAAGTCAGTTTTTGCGACGCTTGCAAGTACCTTTGCATATCTGCAAAAGAGTCGCGACAGCAACATGAGCACAGAGATGAGCATGGGCCCGGAGCTACCCAGCAGCCCTCTGGCTCTGGAATATGTCAATGATTTTGACCTGATGAAGTTTGACGTGAAGAAGGAAGGCCTGGCCGGGCTGGAGCGCAACGGGGTGCGCCAGTGTAACCGTCTCCAACCCCAAGGCTCTGTGTCCTCGACCCCCATCAGCACACCCTGCAGCTCGGTGCCCTCCTCACCCAGCTTCAGCCCCACAGAGCAGAAAAACCACCTAGAGGAGCTGTACTGGATGCCGAACAGCGGGTACCACCAGCAGATAGACCCGCAGACGCTAAGCCTGACCCCAGAGGACGCGGTGGAGGCACTGATTGGAGCCACAGCTCACGGCCACCCTCCGCCTCCGCATGTCCAACAGCAGCTGCAGCAGCAAGGCGCTTTCGAGGGCTACAGGGGCCCGCATCACCATCACAGCCACCACGGCCACGGCCAGCAGCACCATCACCCATATGCGGGGGGCATCCCGCACCACGCCGATGAGCTGTCCGGGCACCCGGGCGGACACAGCCACCCACATAGCCAACACCACCATCACCACAGCCAGGACCCCGACAGCCCGTCCCCGGTGTCCCCAGAGTCCCACCAGCCGCTCCATCACCACCGCCACCATCACCACCACCATCCGCACGGCCACCTGAACCAGTCGGCGGCGCACCACGGCTCCGGGGGCGGACTCAACGTGGAGGACCGCTTCTCCGACGACCAGCTGGTGTCCATGTCGGTGAGGGAGCTCAACAGACACCTACGGGGCTTCACCAAGGACGAGGTCATCCGCCTCAAGCAGAAGAGGAGGACCCTGAAGAACCGGGGCTACGCTCAGTCCTGTCGGTACAAGCGGGTGCAGCAGAAGCACGTGCTGGAGAACGAGAAGACGCAGCTGATTAACCAGGTGGAGCAGCTCAAGGCGGAGATCAGCCGGCTGGCGAGGGAGAGGGACGCCTACAAACTCAAGTGCGAGAAACTGACGGGGTCAGGGGCCACTAACGGGTTCCGCGAGGCGGGCTCAACCAGTGACAACCCTTCATCACCAGAGTTTTTCATGTGAGTTGTCGTAGCCTTTTCTTGTGAACCCCCTCACAACAAACTTTCCCCTCCACCCCCACCTTTCCTTTCTCCACAAATGACTGACTGGCTGATGAACAAGCGATAATAATCCACACCTCCCATACTGTTTATGATTATACTAATAACGGTAACAATTATATTCATATTAGAAGAATAATCCATCAAATAGTATTCTCATATATAATCATCTCTCCATCCACGTGTCAACTGAGATACAAAGAGCAACGTAGAGTGTCTGATCAGTCGCAGCATCTTTGTAGATTAGTTGCTTGTAGTGAAGAGACTTTTTTTTTCTTCTTCAAAGAAGAGGATCGGCTGATGAACTTTTTTCCTCTCTTTTTTTCCCCTTTGAGGCTATACAGCTTTTAAATAATCTGTAAGTAGTGTGGGATGGCGTCGAGGCAAGTTGTCTTGTAATTTTGTTCTCCGAAAATGATGACATTGTTATGAAACAACAAGCAGGCCTGGCCTCGCAGCCTGCAACACACGAGACTCACATTCGACAAGTGGGCCCGCAATCTGAGAAAATCTCCAAAAGCAAGACTCCACTTTATGCAAATTTAACTTCTGTCTACTAACCCGTCACTGGGGTGGGGAGGGACATTTTATGCAACATCTCATTGATTTATTGCCTGCTTGGTTATATTCGAATATATATTGAAACAAAAAATCTGCATTAAATATTAATCCTGCATGCTGGACATGTACGGTAATAATTTCTATTTTGTACTTTCATCTTCTCGTGTATATTAAGAGCATGTTGTTGATCTGCGCTTCTCCATAGTTTTGGGGGGTTTAGAGAAATGCAGCGGGGACAGAACAGCAGGACTGCCGGTGCAGTATCATATGGTTATGGGTTTCTTTGGGCTTGTAAATATTATGCAACCGCAAAACTGCACAACAAGATTGAGGAGCTGGTTTGAACTTCTTTCTTTCTTTGTGTTGTGTTTATATTTCATTTTTTTTGTATGATTTTTTTTATCATTTGGGGTATTGATTGAGAGAGGAGTGCATTTTTTTTCAGTTGCATTTAAATCCTACAACAAACTTTGTGTGTGTCAAGTGCACTTTTGGATAATGATTTGCAAGTTTTCATTTTGAAATTTGTGCAGACCTCCCTTCCAGGAAGACATACTATGATACTATATTGCATTATTATTCAACGCAGGCCTAAGTGCAAAGTTTTAGAGTAATATTTGGACACGTGTTCTTTGAGGCTGAGGAGACAAACATGTGGCCACAATATTATTGGACCCAGATTGCACAGCATAGGCTATTGCTACAATACTGTTTAACACACACACAATGTGGCTTAGTGCTCTGTCATTTTAATCCAACGTGGCTTTTGTGCCACTTATTCAGAAAAGTGCTGCTCTGCCTTTCTATTAACTCTTTACGAAACCACATCAAACCCAAACACAACCTTGTCCTCTCATTCCGATTGGCAGCCACCTGTAGCACATTATCACTGGGCTTAATATTAATGATTTATATTTTTTAACAATATTTAGAAAAGAAAAGTGCGCAACAACTTACTTGTCAGGGGTTTTATGTAGAGTTAATATTTAGATAACGCGAGCAATTTAATACAAAGTTTGACTATTAATGCTCTATGTTCTCCTGATTTTTTTTTCTGCCGGTCAGTAAAAAAGGGGACTCAGGTTGTGCAAATTCTCAAAATGAAAACAATGTGTATGTTATGTCATACGTTTTTATGTCTGTTTTATTATTATTTGATGATTCTGGTTCTGCTGGCCAGATGCATAGTTAAAGTTTTTATTTTAATGATTTAAATTAACAAACTGTCAGATCATATCGAATAAGCATGGTGCTTGCATTTGAAACTATTGTTGAAAAGTCATGCATTTAACAATCTTTGGTTTGTTACTGATTCAACTGTGTTGAAATCGAACTGAAACTGCAGCAGCGGGTTGTTGTTTTGTTTTCACCTGTTCCATGTAGACTTTGCGGGGATCAATTTTCAATCCTGTTTATATAAATAATAGTTAAACACTTAAATTTGAACTGTTCCATTCAGGCTGGTTTCTGTTTCGTCTTATTTTTTTGTTGTTTTTGGAAGAAATTGTTTCCTATTTTGCTTATTAAAGTCATTGAAATGGCAATAATTACCTCTCAGACTTTTTTTCTGCCGCCATAGGAAAAGATCTGTGATGTGATGACAAAATCAGGCACAGACTGAGTCATATTAACAACATAGCTGCCACAATTACTCCCCACCCTCCCCACCCACACACACACACACTGCAGTGACAGCACACTTGTGCAGAGCTTTAAGAAAAATATTTTATCTTTTAAGAACTTATTCGCACCGACCTCGAAAATTGCTTACATCTCATTTGCCCTTGGCCTTTATTTTATTTTCAGACTTTAAGAATGATGCGGAAACTTTTGGATCAAAGCCTACTGGCCTACTGTAATTAGATCACCGGGGTCTGGCCGATTATGTGGCGCTGCAGGGAGATTCCTATACATGCTGCTGGCCTCTGCTGGCATGCTGACTTCTGCAGAAACCCCGCCGTCACAGGAGCGCGCGGTAAAAGGAGATCTTTGACCTTGCAACATACCGGAGAAGAGATGAATACCCCAGATTTACATTAAGTGGTAAAACAATTTAGGGGGTTCGGCGTGCATGTATTTGAATACACTTGAAGGCTCAATCGGACTGATTGTTACACAATTTGAGTCTTAAAAAAACTCCCACCCTGTCGCCTAAATGCGCTGAGCCAGACCTCAGCTTCAAAATAATCCCTTGTGTGCGCCTGCGGATGTGATCTTTTTATGGTTAAGATTAATGGGATTTATGATTGCCATGTGTCAACACACTTGCAATATCTTAGAAGACTGCATTCCCTCTAATTACTGCATGCAAATATGCGCACAAAATATCAAGTCCAGGGATTTCTATTAGATTTGCTTTACAAACGACAGTGGAAACACATTCGTGACTTCGACACACAAAAATATCAACAAACACTGTCGTTCTTCAATCTGCATGTCCGCATAGTATGACAATAGAAGCAGAGAAGTAGAAGAAGAAGAAGAAGGGAGTAAGTGTTGATCTGGTCCCGGTCTAGAGTTTCTGGTGTCAGAACATTATCTGCCCCGTGTCGGCACATTCTCAAGGACAAAACACGCTAGGCAGAGAATCAACCAATGAGACCCAGGGAAGGCGAGTCTAGTTTACATTCTCCCTCTCTCTCCCTCCCTCTCTCTCCCTCTCTCTGGACAGCCGCTGCAGCCTGGGGGCATGAGTGCAGCTGGGGTGAACCAGGAGAAAAAGGCCTATATTTACAGTTATGGTAACAACACAAAATCACAAAACTGTTTTTAGTTGTCTATAGGAGATCCTTTTCACCTTCTTCTTCAGATTTTATATAGAAGCTGCTGTGTGGGAGAGAGTGAGTCAGACACACAGAAGAGGAAACCAGGCTTTGTGCATTATGTACAGTATCATATGGTCTATTATGACTTCAGAACTCAACGCACATGTTGACGCTCAGCTGGACTCACAGAACTGAAAGAGCAAGAGCCTGAAAGCTATCATCAGAGAAATCAAACACACAACCAAACATTCATTTCTAATAAATATAAAAAAAATATATATTAAAAAAAGCTGTGTGACTGTGAACCATTTCACAAGAGAGGCTCCAATTCTATTTATGCCTCCTTTATGATAAATCTCTAAAAGCAATAAATAAATATTGGACCATTTGGGAAAAAAGAGAATCCTAATAATGTATTGACAATCTGATTTATAAATCAATACACACAAATTGATCCACTAAGGTGCATTGGTGTAATGTTTTGATGCACTATCACTGCATCATCACTGCCTTTTATGAATTACATGTGCACGATTAAAACGTTGCAGAGATGACAGCCCCAAGACAACGTTTTGACCGTTTCTTACCTGCAGGAACAGTTTTAAAATTCTGTAAAGAATTGCATGTTTCTGTTGAGGACCAGTGATGTGTAGTAGCCTACTTCACAGAGAAATGCATAGTGGAAAATTGTAAAAGAGAAAGTAGGGGAGAAAAAGGCAGAGGGGGAAAGTAGAGGAAAGCATCAGGCTCAGCTCAGCGGAAGAGCCAAGGACAGAGTGACCAGGCGTACTGTAATGATTTTAGTCTCCGATCACACATTCACGCCCCCCCACAGAGATCCTATCTGCATTCAGCCTGCTCTGCCAGCCTCCACCTCCAGCTCCTTGTATCAGCAGCAGCAGCAGCAGCAGTGAAGAACCCAGGCACGGCCCAAACCTGGCCTGCTTCTGTTCATCGCACGGGACCCCACAACGTTTTTTAAGCTCCACTCAGCGACAGCAGGCCAACGGCTTTTAGAAACTCTCCAAGCGTTAGTCTGAGCCGTGCTGCAGGTGTTTCAAAGCCTCAGAAGTGTGTTTGCGCATTTCTGCCTGCTCTATACATTCAGACCTAAAACACCATGAACTCATTTGCATCTTGCATGATTTGTAAGAGTGTGAGTGTGATTTTTTTGTGTGCTAATTTTACTGCATTTACTCCATTCACCAGGCCACATATGGTTATTTTAATTACTACCAGCTTCTATGTGGTTTGAACTCCGTCTGTGTTATCATGTTGATTTAATTACATATAGAAAATATTCCATTTAGGTATATTGCGCGCACACACACACACACATACACACACTTACACTGACATACACGCACACATGCACATACACAAGCAGTCCAGCCCACTGCCACACCAGCGGTCCATTGACTTTCATTGGAAGTGACTTCCCTGCTACTCTAAATCACAATGATTTCCCAGGGAATTAAAGCAGGCTTTTCCCAAGGGACACACACACACTAGAGAACATTAACCAGTTACTGAGAGGGTTTTTCAGAGTGTATTATGTGGGTGTGTGTTACTGTTCACCAACTAATGCAAACACAATAAGAATAGGGGATGAAAGAAATATGTTGCTCTAATTAGTCTTTGTCTATTTGTGTTTTGTTTTATACTGCTGAGCGTTGTCAGACGCTCCTTGGCGGTGAAAACGACTGCTTATGTTTTCCAACTACTCACCATATCTCATAGGTGTGTGTGTGCATGTGTTTCAGGCTGGCTGTTGGAATCTCACAGTTTTCAGCGCGCTGGACCCGAGTCAATGGCAATAAATCTTCACCATCTTCTTCTCCTCGTCTCTCACTCGTCATCTCGCTCTCCATCCTTCCCTTCATCTTCTCTCCTTCTATCCTCAGCCGAGCCCAGCCCTGTCTGGAGTTCAGATCAAGACGGCATCACTGTGTCTGTTATTTATCGTCAGCTTGTTACACCCCACACACACACACACACACACACACACACACACACACACACAGAGACAAAAGATGCACACTCTTAAGTTATTTCCTACAAATAATGACGTCACTCCTTTGACTAACAACCCACAGATTGAAACAAACAAACAGGTGAACATAAATATATTTTCTTACAGTATGTGGCCATTACATGCTGCCATACACACAGACACACACACACATGCATATAAACAAAAACACACACTGACCTGTGCTTAAATGTAAAGTTTGTTGGGAAATATTTTGTTTTGCATGCTACATTTTGATGTGGGAAATCGTAGCTGGCAGAAAATATGCTTTTCCATATAATAAATGCTTGCCCAATGCTTGACAGTAACAGTACAATGAAAACTGTACGTTCATGTTATACTGTAATTACATCAACATTAATGATAATATCTCAAAAGGCTCCATTTCCACATGGTTGCAGACGAGAAGTAGCCGCTGCTTTCCGCTGACCTCGTCCACCGCAGCCTCTCTTCGTGATGAATTTGTACCTTCATGGTCACAACCAGTCAATGGTCTGTATGATGGATACCTATGGCCGTGGCCGCAGTGAGTCGATGAAAGTGACCCATGTGTACATCTCTGCTTCCGGGATGTGAAACCCAATTCCGGGTGGGATTGATCCATGTCTGGCCGCTGCGGGGATAAGGCCAGAGAGAGAAGATAAGAGCAGACACCGAGCGGTCAATGATACGTTTGAACCATCAACCTCTAATGCAAACAGGACGCTATGATGTCCCCAGACCTTTAAAGGTATACAGGCCATATTTCATCAGGACACGTGAAAGGCGCTTGCTGCCGTTAAAGCGTCAAAGCGTTAAAGAGAAGGAAGTATTCAGATCCTTTAGGTAAGTAAAAGCAGCAATAATGCAACATAAAAGTATTCGATTACAATCAAAGTCCTGCATTGACAATGTCACGTAAGTAAAAGTACATAAGTATTATTTGTAGTAGTTGAGTAGAAGTATAAAGTAGCATCAAATGGAAAGTACAAGTACCTCAAATTTACATTCCGCCACTGCTGAATATATTACAGATGTGCTCAGAGGAATCACAAAGTGAAATAATGCAGAATCATCTTGGGAACGCAAAGCATGAATATGATCCAGTTAGTGCCAAAACAATTACAGAAAATTAACCACAATTTTGATAATCAATTAATTGTTGCGAACTGCTTGTTCCAGCTCCACAAATATGAGGATTTTGCTACATTTCTCTGTCTTATATCATTGTAAATTGAATATATTTCGGTTTTGACTGTTGATCAGACAAAACAAGCAATTTGAAGACGTCACCTTGGGCTCAGTGAAATTGTGATGGGCCCTTTCACTATTCTCTGACATTTAATAGACTAAACGATTAATTGAAAAAATCCATAGACCAAATTAACAAATTCCAAATCCAATTATCTTGGTTAAAATGTCTATAAACACTATTTTCTATTCACCGATACACTATAGATGTACATCCTACCATTCAATTAACTCTACCGAGTACCTGCCTTGCATGAGCACTGTTGGTGTGCTGTATCATCTCCGCCCTGTGTTCTGTGCTCTGCCCCGTTGTCGCCCTAAGATGTGAAGTAAATAATTGAATGGATCCATTAATAAATAAAGTGCAGGGGGAGAGAGAAAGAGGAGGGAGGGAGAGGAGAGATGGGAGAGACAGGTCACTCATCTTTACAATCACCGTGCAGGGAGTGGCATGGCTGCAAACACGCTGCCACTTCTCTCTCTCTCCCTCGCTTTCAGTGCTCTTTTTCTCCCTAGGAGGTGTCTGGACATAATAAGCATTAGCTGTAGTGAACTCTGACTCTGAGCTCGGAGCAGGATGTGGCATTTCAACACATTTCCTCTCTGATCCACCGGGACAAGGCTACTTCCTGTAAAACAGGTGGAGGGAGGTAACATGGAGCTACCACCACAGAGCCGGGCCAAGTCTACCTTCGACCCAGACAAACTGTTTTCCAGTAGGCCCTGGTAAATTCCAGTTGGTGGGTGTTATTCCTATATGCTATAGCCGGCTATTTAATATAAAAACCTGCCAAGGGAGCCGTAACTGAAAAAGCGAAAATGAAGTTGTGGTTTTGAACCATATAGAATTTTACGAGGATTCATTATCAGCTATTGAAAAGCTGTAGTAGTAGCTACAAATTTATGTTTCCTGTTACAGTAGGTGCCTTTTTGGCCGATGATGATTTCATTCTAACTTTATCTTCCTCCTCAAGAACACAGTCATTGCACCAGATGTTTGTATTTATTTATGCCTATATTTGTCTGTTGTTTGGGAAACAAATCAGATAATGCAATTCTGGGGCGAAGCACCAAATAAGGGAGTTTGAATCCAAGTTCTACCAAGAAAACAAAAAAAGCCGCCCTCAAGTCACAGCATTTTTTCTCTTTACTAATTCTATACTAATGCTCACTCACTGCTCTCTGCTTTCTCTCTCACCCATTCACCCCATTCTCGCATTTTCTCTTTTGCTTTCCCCTTGTTTTCTCCTTCTCCGGGCCTTCTTTTTTATTTTACTGCCTGATCTCTATTTAGATTTCCTCGTTTGGAGTTGCCACAACGCTCCCCGCTGCCAACATCTGTAAGTGGTTTGGAGGCAAGAGACACTATGGAAAAACATCAAAAAATAAAAAGAGCAGAACCAGGGCTAGATAGAACAGAGGCTGTGAAAATGATACAAACTGCACTGGGATCAGAGGCACATGCAGGCGGCAGGCCGGGCTCCGGCTGACTGAAAGCATAAGGTTGGCAGTGGAAGGAGATAAGTGTCTGAATCAGGGAAAGACATTCATATATTCTGTGCAAAACATAAATGTAATACCTGCACATACTGTACTGTAGCTTAGATGGGTGGGGAGTTCTTGGGACCCCACAGTTTGGGTTTACTGGGGATTGACCCCAATCACGTGTCAGGTTTTAGGCAGATTGGATTTAAGCTGCAGCACTTTTAAAGAGATTATGTTATTGTAACAGATTAGGGGAAGTAGATACATTGAAGGGAGCTAATGAGGGGTTTCTCCCCTCCCCAGCTGCCAGCCTAATTCAATGCTCACTGTCCTGTTGATAATACACACTACAATAGTATTACTGTGGCATTAGAGGCTTTACAGTGTTGTGGCAGTGAGAGCTACTCTGTTGACAGTGTGGCAGAGGTTCAGATGGCTGTTTATTGCGTTTACTATAGCATTTTGTGTGAGCATGTGGCTGCTCTTTATACACATGTGTAAGGGAGAGAGGGAGAGAGAGAGAACGGAGAGTTTGTGTGTACAGTAGGGTCTCATTAGGTAATGAGGATGATTACGCTGCATTAGGTGGTGGAGAAGAGAGGCAACAGCCACAGGGTGGGAGGGGAGAAGGGAACATGTGTCTGTGATTTGCGGCATAAGCACATACCATTTAATTGACACAAGCTCTCTCTGTCTCCTGATTGGTGCAGAGCTGTCCTCTGCATGTCTGTTTGGCCCTCTCTGTCCTTGACTCGGAGGGCAGAGAGACAGATGTGGTGTGAAAGGGGCGGAGTAGGGGAATACAGAGAGTGTGGAAAGGTACTGGACTGAAAGTCAGCTGCAGTTAGAGGTAGAGAGTGGAATATTGGACGCGCGTAAAATTGTTTTGTAGGTCAGTCCGTCGCAGCCATGTAAAGCAGAGGAAGAAGATGGAAAGGTTTAGTCTGGGAGTCCCCATGACAGATTGTTGAGTAATGCTATATGACTCTTCTAAAGGAGTAGTGGAGAAACTACGAGAGCATCATCCAACATAGAGGAGTAGTTGGCTGAAGGTGTGAAGACAGGCTTCCCTTTGCATGGAGCTGCCCTCTCTATTCTCCTTCTATAAGTAGGCAGGTATTTTTACCCAGGATAAAGTGCTGACCCAGTCTCAGGTAATTACACCCCTGTTGGGCTCTGGCACAGACATGTCAGGGCGGTGCTGAGTGCACCTTACACCCTAGCTACGGGTAAACCACACTTATCTCACTATTTACAAGCGAGTATAGAGCCTCGCTCCACATGAGAGAAAGAGGGAGGAGGGCATACCTTGGCAAAGCCAGGAAACCTTTCTCCTGGCAGAGGCCCACTGACATCCCATCCCCCATCAAAGAACACAAAAAGGACACAAACGAAATGAAACTATATTCCATATTTATGCAGAGGGTGTAATCAAAGTAAGGAAAAAAGCAACGTAAATAATGCCAAACTGAAGGATTCTGGCAATGTTGTGCCCGTGTGTGGTACATTTCCTGGCATGAATTCAATCCAATAATCCCTAAGAGGGTTAGGCATGTTCTAATCACTTCTAACATAATAATGTTGAATGATCATGAATGATGCATATCTTTCTTGGAAGCAGTTTTCAAAAGAAAACAATGGCTCTATTAACATGTCAGGATGTGCTGATGCTTGGGAATGATTTGAGGAGCATGACACTGATTTTGGTTTTAGACAGAGTTGTTAATAACATAATAATATAATGCCAGCATATGATCCTATCTAAACATACAGTACATGAAGGTATTTAAGGTCTGCAGCCTGGCCCAAGACCAACAGAGCCTGAGGGTGTTTGGGCCGAGTTCAGTTTCATTTTCAGGCTCAAACCTAAAATATAAATAACACTACTGAACATGCAATGCTACTGTTAAATTCAGGTTTTAATATGAAAACTACAATGATAGACTAAATACAGCGCATGCTGGTAATTTTGTCCTTGTCTTGTCACACACCCACTAAAAGTAATTGCAAGTCAACAGGTTGCAACTTGCTCGCTTGCTAAGTTTGACTGTATTGGACAGATAGTATTAGAGAATATAAAAAAAATCAAATGGTTAAGGCACTGACTTTGATAGAGAAAAATACAGTTTTGAGGTAAAAATATTGGCTTCAGGCTGAAAAACGTTTTGTAGTTGTCAGGCCTGGCTGGGCTCTGGACTGAATTAGGCCGGGTCAGACTATGGCCGGATTTTCAAGCCAATGCAGTGTCTGACATGAACTGTTTTAATAGCTTCAGAAGGATGGAGGGTTCAAATTATGATCACTTTGAATCTTTCTGTTTAAAAATTATTACTCTTTGTGCGAAGGCTGGACCAAAACCATAACAATAAAAACATAACCCACCACCACAAGGCAAAGTAATTACGTTGGTGTTTCATTTATCGTAACCATGCGCTGTATTTAATGTTGTCAAGATGATATTAGCCCTGTTTCAGCCTCCATTCCATATATAGCCTTCTACTACATGCCTTTAAGAGGAAAGTCTGCACTAAAGCCACTGAACATGTGTTTTTCAAACTTTGTCTGTGAGCAGAGCAGGAAATCCTTAGACCCAGTTGTCTTTACAAGAGACTTTCTCCAGTATCTATATATCTTCTCTCCCATTAAATGCATGTTCTATGGAAACTATGTGCTGTGTGTTGCTAGGCAAAGCAGAGGCTAAGGGAAATGGCTGTGGTCAGACCATAGTCCTTGAAAGAGAGGAGGAGAGGAAAGCAGAGAAGAGGAAAGAGGGGGAGAAAAGAAATAAATGGAAAAGTGAAGCACTTTCTGAATTTGAATCATTTACCTATGTACGCATGCACACATATGTGCACATAAAAACACGCACAAACGCGCTAAGACTGTTCCGGCTGAGGTGCTGTGTGTAATAATACGCTGGTGGGAATGTGCCACTGCACGTTAATTCTCCCTTCACGCTTGCGTTGAGGAACACAGAGCCTCTAATTGATGCTAAACAAACTGCTGACCCAGACTCAGGATGAAGGTCTGTCACTGATGCACACGCAGAAACACACACTGGTACACAAACCATAAAATGTACTATTTGCCCCAAATTCGCAAAAAGTGAACATGCACAACTCCAGCCGAACAAATCCAAGGTTCCCTAAATTGTCAAACACTTTTTTTTGTGTTCTGTAAGAGGCTTATAGGTGCAAAGCTTCAAAGTCATCCACCACATGCACAAGAATGAGACGCCTAGGTGGCAATCTGCAGTGTCCTTGGCTTTTTGGAGGTACATTTGGGAGTGTGTGTGTATGCCTGTGTTAGGAGAACCTTCTGGAGGGTGGGGGGCCTGAGAAGGTAAACTCCTACTCATCCTTGTCACACACAAACACAGGCATACATACACACATGCCGGCCCCTAAAGGAAGCTCCTGGGAGGCACAACGACGCCTTTGTGCGGGCCAGATTTCCCATGTCTCCCTGCTCCAGCACACAGATAGATCATCTCAGTATAGCCTGCTGGATGAAGGGCAAGTGCATGCACGCCGTGCAGAGAGAGAAAAAAAGGGAGGGAGAAAGAGGGAGCAAGAGTGGGAAAGAAGTTATAACCCAAACCACTTCTTTCCTTTCTCTTTTCACACTTTCCCCTTGTCTCATGTCTCCCATGTCTTTCCCTCTCTCTCTCTCCCTATGTACACTCCCCCTTTTCTCTCGCTCTCTCCGCAGAGGAATCCAGTCTCTCCATTGGGATTGGAGCTCTTTGAAGGTGATCCAGAACTGTACTGCTCACTGCCTCTGCTCTCCTCCCTACCTTACTCCCTCCCTCCCTCCCCCCCTCTACCCTCCACCCTCCGCTCCCACCCCTCAGCCCCTCGGGGGGCCTGGATCCCGCTCAACCGAGAGCAGCCGTGCTCCAAATCCAGGCCCGGGTTTAGCGCTCCTGCCGCAGGCCTCGCTGGCTGTCCCACTGCACCACAGAGAGACAGAGAGGTGGGGGGCCTGAGAAGAGAAGAGCAAGCGGGGGGGGGGGGAGATATGTGAGGGAGATGCTGCTCCACCAAGCAAACGTTTCTCTAAAAAGGGCTCTCCCCTTCCTTACCGATCATCTCTCCCCTTTCCCCTCTCTCCTTCACATAACTGTTTATTTTCCCTTTCATTTCATCCTCACACTCCCTCCCCTTTTCCATCCCACTTCTCCTCTCTTCCCTTCCCCTCTTCCCTCCATCCCAAGGGCAAGCTCACAGACTCGTCAGACTGGTTTCTTTGGCACACCTCGAACACACAAACACACACTCGGATGCCAACATACACTCAGACGCATACCTCTTTACTTTAAAAGGGGGTCCTTCACTCAATGGCTCAGAGTCGAGCAGGAAAAGACAGAGAATGACAAACAGACGGGAGGAGGCAGATAAAGGGAGGGAGTGAACTGGAGAGATGTGCATTCCTTTGGCTTGCCTGGCTCGGGAGTGCAGGAGACGTGTTGCTGGCTGTTCGGTTTATTATCCCCAAGCCATATGGGTTGGCAAGCTTTTGGGGCGTGGTGGGATACATTTGTGTGTGTGTGAGAGTGTGTGGGTGTGTGTGTGTGTTTGTGTCAGGGTAAGGCAGAGAGTGTGATTATACTTACATTGTGTCTTTTATCACCTACAGTACTGCATCTGTGTGTGTGTGTGTGTTCCAGCCCACAATAACCTGAGGAACCACACTTCCAGATTACTGCTTTCAATAAAACATAAAGAGCTTCCAGTACCTACATACCAATTCATACCACACATTTATACACATGCACACACAAGCAAATTTACACAAGCTGGTAATTTCAGCCATTTGTGACGTAAGTGCAAACTTAATTGATTGCAACTTAATCATAATGACATGATAAGATTGTACTCACAAATGTAATTACCAAGTTCTGGGAACATACAATTATCTGGGCTGTTCTGAGTGTACATATATTGAGAGTTACTGAGAACTGCAGTCACATTCCTAGTACAGTATATGTCAACATACTTCGCCAAATAAAGGTGATTCTGATTTTGATGTGTACGTTGGTCAAAGTTGAAGTTGGTCTGTAAATTGTGATGGATGCTGACAATAGACAGTTTGGGGAAATAATTTCACTGTCCACCTTTATTTTCTCTTCCAAGTAGGTTTGGCAAATCAAACCTGTATGATCATCAGACTGCCCCTGATTGTTGCCCCATTATTTTAGTTATGTTGCCTTGTTACCTAACCCTGTCTCCTACAAATTAGGTTTATATACAAGTAATTTGCAATAATGCACACCGGATTCCGTTTTCTATTAACATAATGAGGAAATGTTAATTAACATATCTAGCAAGTAGCAAAAATGTTGATACTGAGCGTATCAGTAAAATGTTCATTGAAGTATTCGATCAACTCATTGCAATACAATAAGCACTCGTAGTGACTCCAGCACTATTAAACTATTCATGGTTATGTTTAGGCACTGGCAGCACTTGGTTAAGGTTAAGGAAAGCTTGTGGTCTGGTTTAATGCAAAAAAAAGTGCAAAAAAGTCTGCAGTGACTTGAAGCATGAGACATTAGTGTTTATTTACATTTAACCAAAACCTTGATCTTTCCCCAAGCTTAACCTTAAATGCTCCTGTTGCCCCTAACCTAAACACAGACGGGAGTCAAAGTCCTGCGCTCTGTACGTCCCCAATCCACCCCGATCACTTCCCTGCAGCTCAGGTGTGGTACATAAATGTGCCGCTTCATTCACTCAAAACAAATGTTGCCTCTGAACATAATCCAGGCAGCAATTACATTTTTCATCACAACTTAATTGGGAAAACAATTTAGTAATGTATAAACGTAATTCCTAGGAGACAGGAGTGTTGTTCCCTGAGCTCAGTTATTAACATGGTGACTACATTGTTATTATTCCCAATAGGAATGACGGCCAAAGCTGCAAAAATAAGACTCAAACCAGAGTCCTTCTTTAAATTTAACAACCAATCAGCAGCTCCATAAGCAGATTCTTTATTTTCTGCATTCCTCAGTTATTTCCTCCATCCACTGAAATTCTTCTGACTCTGTTACTTTCATCTTAATCACCTCTCTCTGGCTTCTCCCTGTTCTAACCCTTCAGCGCCACAAGGGTCAGCAGCGGTGTGTACGCTGTGTGTGCCTGAGTGGGACTGCTGCTGAAGGTGTGTGCCTTTTGTGTGTGTGTGTGTATGTGTGGAAGGAGCAAGCTATCTATAGCCTGTGTATCCCTGGGGATTTGAGTCTTAAACTCCATATTCATGACACATCACTGTGGGGATTAGAAGGGCATCATCAGATAGAGGGGCTTACGTCAGCGGGCGCACACACACACACACACGCACACACACCCTCACACACAGAAAATTACACAGACACACACTTTCAGCAGCAGTCTCACCCCGGAAAGCACAGCATACATACTTTCAAGGAAGTTCTTCACTTATTTCTGAAGGAAGTGCCTTTCTTCCATACACGCACATTAATAAACCAATGAAAGGATAGAGAGGACACCTCTCTATGACTACAACTGGTATGTTATGGCAGAGCAGTAGATGATTGCTTTGTATCACTAACCAAAATAGTTCAGTGTTAATTTGAGCAGTGATCATTTGCCTATTTGAAACTAACAGCCTCCAGCGTTCGTCTAGCACGGCCAATTCAAACACTTTGAGTTGGACCGGGGAGTGCAAATTGTTGAGAAGAGAACAAACCGAAATGTGTGAGATGGAGGTGGAGTTGGGGGGGTTGATTGAGGCCAAACCACGTGGAAGCTGATCTGCAGGGGATGTGGAGAGGGAGGGTGTGTGAGTGCAGGCAGCATGGATCTGTGTTGTGATTGTTTGTTCATGGCTGTGTGTGCGTCCTCCATATGTGTGTGTGTGTGTGTTCTTATCTCCTCTGGTCCACAGCAGCAGGAGCATCAGAGGAAGCATGGCCTTTCCTTCCTGTGCCTTTCACACTGTCACAACACACATGAGCCATAAAACTCTGTGGCTCCGTCCAACCTATAGAGAGAGAGAGAGACAGAGAGAGGAGAGAGAGGGGGGTTTGCTTGTGAGTGCAGAACATGTGTGTGTGATTTGTGGCATACAGCACATACCATTTAATTGACACAATCCTCCTTCTTCTGTTTGGCGCAGAGTTGTTTTCTACTGGGAGGGAAACAGGGAGCAATTGAGGGCGAGATCGAGAAACAGCTGAGGTGAGTGAGGAGGAAAAAGTGGCCTAGCAGCGGTAGAGGGTACTGGGACAGTGGATGTTCAGTATGGGCTGGTGCCCTCCACGGGGGAGCTGAGGAAGGACACTTCTCTACCCTACATTCTGCACCTGGCGCTGGGCTCTGGCAGGCAGCCATTCCCCCAGCTTCCCCTGTTTCACCCTGTGCTATCCATCCACTGCTCAACAGCACCTCAGCCTCCCTCAGTCATCCCTCTCTGTCAGTCCCAGAGTTGTCAGTAGCACTATCATTCACAGTCTGGTTTACACTATCAAGCCGGGGAGGCCCGCTGAATAAGGTAATAATTGAGAAATGTTACTTGTAATTGACAATATCTGGTGTGACATTCATAAAAAGGTTTTTGTGTAAATATTCGTTTTATGGAAATTATCCTCAGTTTGATCCAGTTATATGCGCTGTCTGCATGAATAACACAGCGTCATCAAGGAGAAGTGGTGGAAGAAGATTGAGGCTGCCTTTCAATTACCAAGTGATGAAACTAGCTTGGAAAGAGCAGAAAACCTCTTCGTTTACACTGAGCTAAGTGAAAAGGTATTGTGAGAATGACAAGTGATTTAGTATGCATTTGAACTGTCTAGTCTGACTTGTTGAGTATCATTCCTGAAACGTTTTGAAGCAGTCTTTACAAATTTTTCTCACAGTTTCCTGCAGCCAGTATAGCAGAGAAGGTCCACCTAAAGACTCTGCTAAAGACTCTCTCTGCTAAAGTCAGAGGAAATTATTACACTTTCATAAAATACTACATTAACCTTCAGGGTAAAAGAGCTGTATCACTGTCAGTTTGTCAGACTCCACATCCACTGATCCTTCCTTATAAGGGTATCTTTCAGTGATAAACAGCTAACTAAAGTGTCATTACTTGATGTCATTACTATGTCAGCATTGGCTTGCCAGGAAAAGTTACTTTTGTTAAAAGCTTTTTATATTGTATTTTTATAATCACTCCTGCACAACCACAAGAGGATCAAAATAAGCACATATCATGCCAAATTCACATAAAGTAGCTTTTAAAACTTATTCGGTTAAAAATCTACCTTTGGTCTCTCAGTTTTCAAAACTGATCATTTTCTGTACCCTGAAAGATGAGTCCATTTAAATATAAGGTTAACCTTGGTATTCTACTGTCTTTTAAGTATCAAATACTCACTGCCTCTAGGCTTGAGAGGTGGCTGTGAAGAGTTTGTAGGTTGCTCCTTTGTGGAGGACAGCAGGTGTCAGCTTGAATTCACAGCAGTTACAATGGATTCCAATGGCAAACCGCAGCCATGGCAAAAAAAAAAAGAATAAAAACATAAATAAGTGTCAAATCTTATGAAAATTCCCCCAAAAAACCTTCTCAAACTGCCTCCCAATGCATATTGGACTTATCCGCCGTTGATCCGTACTGTATGTTCAGTATTCGATTTTGGTGAAGTGGCCACAGTCAGGGGCCCAAAAAGACTTTCTCCCCATACACAATCCTTAAAAACCTTTTCAAAATGGCCGCACGCTACCACAAAACAAGAACGTGCTGGATGCAAAAACACAAAAAAAAAAAACAGATAACACACAGCTATCTCCACTGCACCAAAAACATGATCTAAGCTACAAAAGAAACAGCAGTAAAACAATGAATATATTAGTCACAAAAAGTGTCACAAAAACTCTGAAATGATCCTCTGTAATATTCCCGTGTAATTGGAGCCATCATGTCCAGTAATTAACATTAAAAAGACTTGAAGAGCCGCATCAGTATATTATTTTTGGGCCATTCATGTGTGGAGGGGTCAACCTGCTCACCCAGAGAAGGACTTGTGTAACGCGAATGCTCTAAAATGTGAACAAATGTTTTTAAGAATATGCCTCCAGTGAGCAGCATTCACAGGAATAAACATGGTATCCAGTTGTCTTAACACATCCATTATGAGGAGGCCGTGCTGTGACATGGAAGTAGTAGCACTGGATCCTAAGAGAGGGATAGAAACACTGTCCTAATCAATATACTATAAGTACAATATATAATGTACTGTATATAAAACACACAACATATAAAACTGTGGGAAATGGGGATCAATGTGTACACAGGTGGTGTTTTGCTGCACACTCTCTTTCCATAGAGTACTGAGGTGGGAACGGTGCCAAACCAACACTTCATTTCAATTTCAAATCCGAGGCCTGACTTTGACCTTTCAACACAAAACTAGTTATAGACTCACTCTCAGCTCCCCTGTCTCTCTCTCCACGTCTGTTTTGCTGCTTGTCAACACACACTCCTCGCCTTCATCTTGCCTAGGATTTCAATCTGATTTTTCTTTTTTATTTCTGCATTTGCGTATGCCGTCACACCTCATCTTGTGACGATTTCCTAAGTCTCCTCACGAGTAACCGTAAGTGACTCGTACAGGCTCATCCTTGGTTACTTCCTGTTTCCTGCGGTCTTTGAGCAGTGCGTCCTGTCTCTGCCGAGTTCTGTGGAATGTCACCTTTCATCATTATGGGACATTGACACATCTGTCGGCGCAAATAATGCGAGAGAATTTCTCTCTGCTGTTAAACTGTCAACGCTGATTGTGTGAAAAAGAGAAAAAAAATAGAGGTAGGAGGGAAAGTGAGAAAAGTGAGAAAAAAAAGGGTGTGGGTAGAAGAATGAGTGAGCAACCAGTAAAGACACGTTTTATCAATATTTGCATACTTGCATACTAGAACTTTTCAAAATGAATACTACTAATAATGCCAAATATCCCTGTAGGGTATACCTTTAGAAAACATTTAGGAAAACTTTATCTATTTCAGGACGTGATAGTGACATAACCAGTGACATGAGCCCATCAATAGCATGACAGAATGAGATTTACAATCATTTCTCACTTCATCCTCCAAATGTTAAGTTTTCTGATCACCAAATGGCAGTTACACAACGCTAGAGATGGGGAGGGAGCGTGTTGCTCTAAGCCAGAGGAAGGGTGTGTGAGTGTAAAATAACACCAAAAACTACACCAAAGGAAGAGAGGAGATGGAGAAAAAGAGTGGGAGGAAAGTGGGAGATGGAGAGGGGGTACCCAGGCGGGTGTTCCAAAAACCTGTCAAGGTATTTCCTTCTGCAAACACAAAATTTGTGGGACTGTACAGAGAGGCGCGCCGATACACACACATACACAAAATCCAACATATAAGGCTAAAAATACACAGCAGTAGTCAACAGTACAACTTTGATTTAACACATTCTTTGATTGGGTAGGTCTCAGGCCAACTCCCGTTTTCCTGTGCAGCAGTTACTGCCATCCACAGCTGTACGAACACACACACGCACACACCAACTTAATGAGCCATTCAATACCCCCACAAGCTCCAGACTTTGTGGGCTTCCTCGCCAGTGTCCAAGTCCCTCGGTATCTCATGCCTTTAACACTCCCACTCCAGATACACTCAGTCACGCATGCACGCACACACACATGCACACACAATCACACTATTCCTTCATTTGGTCAATGTCTCCTCACTCCTAATTCTACCCCGCATATGCCTGCACGCTCTCACATAAATATGTACACACCTACGCACACACAGACACACACTATGTCCCACTGCTCTCCTTCTACGCCAGCTGTAGTCCACCCAATGTGTTTACATAGCCTGCTGAACCAAGACGAAGAGAGAGAGACAGAGAGAGAGAGAGAGAGAGTATTGGATGGACGGACCAGGGCTGTTTGTCTGAAGGGGCTTTCCTGTTCCATTCAGGAAATGGTTAAAGAGGGGGAAACCAGCAGGAGCAGGATGAAAATAAACCAGACAACAAACCAAATCATAGGAGAATGATACCAGGAGAGAGCAAGTCAGGCATGAGGAGAAGGAGACAGAAGTGGTGGCTTGAGCAAAGAAAAGGTCATGGATTCTCATGGAAACATCTGTCCCGCTGTTCAGAGAAGCCACAATCTCCTCTCCTCAGCTGCCTCTTTCACACACACTCCCCGCAGCAGGTTAGATCACAGATTAGACTGTGATGCAAACCTGCAGGGCATTATAACAGCGATGTAGCATTTTGCATTTTGACTTCCCCACCTGTGGTTGTTGACTCACAGGCTAAAGCTCAGCTCAGTGTGGATTGTAGTCTCTTCGTGGCAAATGCCTCGACCTTTCCCCCCCATTATTTTGAAATCAAATCAACACGCAGCTGTGAATGGATGTAAATGATTTACCTATAGTGTGTGTACGTTTTTTTGTTGTATTGCCACGTTGTGTTGCCACTGTGTGGTGAGTTTGGGTGGGTCTGTGGTGTGTAGTGTGTGCCCTCTGGTCATGGATGGGGTTAACACTGCGTCTGCCCTGGCTGGCTCTTGCTGACAGCAAGAGTGAAAAACTAGCTTTCACAACATTTTCATGCCCTCTTCTTCTTTTGTTCTTGTTCTCCCCTGAGTGCAGGATATCTGGTAAAACAAATTGTATATATTTTAATTCATGGGCACAGGTAAAAAAAAGAAAAATAAAGTGGAGAAGGGCTACAAACGTAAACAGAAAAACATCTTTACCAGCATAATTGAGATTTTTAAAACTGTGATTTCTGTGTGTTTAAAAAAGTAGTTCGACATTTTGGGTAATAAGCTTATTCGCTTTCCTGCCGAGAGTTACATGAGAAGATTTTATACAAGTTATGTGCTGGAACTATTTCTTGTCCAGGCCATTGACTTCCAGGAGGAAGTCACCGTGAGATTCCACTAAGTGACTGATCTGTGGACAGAGCCAGTTGTTCCCCCTTGTTTCCAGTCTTTATGCTTAAGCTGGCTCTGGCTTTATATTTAGCATACAAATATGAGAGTGGTATGAATCTTCTCAGCAAGAAAGCGTATTCTCCCAAACTGTCGAACTATGAGATTAATTTCAGCCATGTGCTATCAAACATCCTGTTCAGGCTAGTTAAGACTTCTTTGGTTGTTGGCCTCAAGTCACAAATAAGTGAGCGTGTACATTCGAATGCGGGTCACAAGTCCTACATGAAGAGAACAGGCTGGGTATAGACAATTAGAGATACTGTAATTGCAAGTGACAGGTTGGTTTTGGTACCAAGCTTCGGTTCGGGGCAGGTACGAGTTTGTAAAACTGGACCTGGGTAGGACTCTTCTGTCTCTGTACCTCTACTCCCTGCTATGCATAGTCATTTCCTTTGTGGTGTTGAAGTGAGGGAGCTGTAGGAGAAGAGCTGTCCACCTCTTACTGGAAGGCACTCCTCCTCCTCCTCCTCTTCCTTTCTCTCCCTGTCATACAGTACATCCTCCCTCCTCCAACAGCCCCTGCTACATTCTTTCATCAGTAACACTTCTTTCTATATAATATTCTACTCTCTTTCCTTCTGCACTTCCTCTGCCCTCCCTCCTCCTTTCCTTCTGTTCTCTGTATGTATAGCAGAGTGAAGGGCCTCTTAGCAGCTTGTTTGACCTGTGATAAGGATTGGGGGGGGCAAATATTGTTGCTCAGTGGTGCTGGGCACACGCTGTTCTGTTCTGATCCTGCTGAGAGCAAAAACCGCAAATGCACACGTGCAAAAGACACACATGAGAGAATGAGGGAAAGTCAGAGAAAGTGCGAGAGTGAGAGGTGGCGAGAAAGAGGGATGCGACATATAATTGTGCTCTAATGAAACATAAACAGTGCAGTCTGAGGGAGTGTGTCTGGGCTGGGCCCCCGGCTGGCCTAAAGGCCTAAAGGCTCTGCTCTCTTAGGCTCTTAATTATGACTGAGGAGGTCAGTCACGCCTCCTCTAACCCGTCACCAAATACTCTAAGTATTGTAAATATTGTGTGTGTGTTTGTGTTTGCGTATCTCTCTGCGAGTCTGTGTGTTTATGTGTGCTGTGTGCGTCAGAGAAAAATACAGAGAATGTCGACTTTGCGGGAACTAACTGCTCCGAATGTTCTCCCGACCATTTTCATTCCCCGCAGGACAATGACAAACCTAATTGCAGATGCCCACCTGTCTTTTTTACACTCGGTGGTGGTCACATTAAGTTGGTGCACTGTCTCTTTTATGACCTTGTACTTTTCTTTCTCTTAGGTCCTGGTAGGAAAAGAGCAGCTGTCACATACCTCTGTTTCAGGGGTCACACTTCACACGTCTCAGGAATATGCCATCGAGGACTGACTGTCCTTTTGTTTTCTAGCATGTTGTCTGTGTGTCCCGCTCCCATGGGACCTCCCACCTTCGGACAAGACCTTAAAACATTTCAAAATACGGAAATTAAATACCTGATTATTCCCAGAAAGGTGTAACAACTTAGAAATGGACGTTTCAGTTTGTTCTGTAACCTTGTTGCGTCGTTGTTTATTTGAAGCAGGTGTGTGTCCACACAGCGTGCATGTGTGGGAATGTGACTTGCGGCCATGCTAGGTTTAACTAACAGAAGGGTATTCCCAGCCAAACAGTCTGGCCACAAAACCCAGACTAACTAACCTCAGTGTCTGGGTGGCTGGTCTGAACCTCGCCGTCAAAGTCCTAATCAGCCAGCACATTACACACTATTATGGTTACAGCAAGGGAGGGAGAGGGTGAGAGCGAGAGCAAGAGCAAGGAAGAAAAATAGAGAATTCAGTTGTTGTAATTGTTGCACATTTGATAGTTTTGTTCAATTTATTTTCTTGCCGTGTTTTATGTCATGTTAATAAAATCCCAACAAACTGAGACAGAGAAGGGAGACCTTGATTTAAGACACCTGTTTACTTTTGTGTCTTCACTTTCTCACACTCCCTTTCTCTCCTCTATTTCTGTTGTTTCCTTTCCCTGTGAACAGACAGGTGAGATAAGAGGAGCTAGCCAGGCAGCCCTGACCTTTGACCTCTCATCTCTAACCTTGGATCATCAGCTGGGCTGGTCCGGGTGGCCAAATGAGTTGACCTGACCTCAACCCTAACAGTGGCACCGGGTCACTGCCAGTTGTTATTTGACTGCAAAAGTACACAATGAGCCCGGGAAAAAGACAGAGGAGAGGAGTGGTGGAAGAAGTACTCATGTCCTTAAAAAAAGTAAAATTACCAGTAAATTAATGTACAAATACTGCATGCAAAATTCTACTTAAAGCGGCTATAATTGATAGTTTTATAATAACAATGTATTGAATGACAATGTGAAAATGTGAAAGGGTCGCTCGTAGTGATGAACCTACAGAGAATTATCACCCGAATCTGCAGCTCCCCTCAGCTTTCAGCTCATTGTTTAACTGTCCAGCCCACGACTTTACTGTTTTGGTTCACTCTCACCGCTCTCATAGTGTCGCATTCGGCCACAGCAGGTGACTGTTTACTGTGAAAAAGCTCTAAAAACCCCCTGTACACAACTGCTCAGCACAAAACAGCAGACGGACAAAGTTAGCAACTAGCTGGTGAACATAGTGGAGCATTTAGCAGCTCAAGAGCCAAATATTTCCCTCAGGAGTTGGTAGAGACCAAAAACAGAACTAAAAGAAGAGTGAATATTGGACTTAAGTTCGCAATGGTTGTCTGTGACACAACAATAAATGAATGATAATGTTGATCTGTATCTGCTGGATGTGTAAACAGGCAACTCTTAGCTAAGTTTGCCATCCCAACTTAAAAGAAGCTAATATGTCAATGTTGTGTTCACAAGTTGTTTCCACCTGCCACCAAATGGTCAGCAAAATCAGTTATTGCAGGTTTGAATAAAAACATTGTCAGCTAAATGTACTTCAAAATATCAAAAGTAAAAGTACTCATGCTGCAGAAAAATGGCCCCTGTACCTGATAAATTATTATATATGACATTATTACATTGTTAATACTGATGCACCAATGTAAGCAGCATTTTCCTGTTGTAGCTGGTTGAGGTGGAGCTAGTTTTAACTACTGTAAGTACAATACAAAAATATTTTAGTCCACTGGTTTCCAATCTAGGGGTCCAAGAGACATACAAAGTAGCATAAAATGGAAAAATTCAAGTACAAGAACCCCAAAAATGTACTGAACCACAGTACTTGAGTAAATGAACGTAGTTGCTTTCCACCACTGGGGAGAGGAGGCGAGAGGTAAACAAGCGTCCACAACACACAAGCTGAAAGTGTGCAGAATGCCTCCTCTACATCTGTAATTGCATGTTTTCTCCCCACATACCTGTAATTACACTCTGCCTACCACTCATCTCTCTCTCTGAGGCAACGCTCGCGCTAACCATAATGAAGCATGGCTCTAATGATTTACAACTGCTTAGTATTAACACATGCAGTAACAGCTACAGACATTACCAGTGACAGTGAAATTATATCTTTATCAAGCCAATTCAAATTATATGAGATTAAGAAAAACATATACTCAACGACAAGTTAGGCAAGACCTTTGTCTTCCACTTAAATGTGTACAGAGCTCAACATTTTTCAATGTTTGAAGAGATCAACAGTATTAGGCAACAGTGTTATGCCAGCACAGGTATAACTGCAAAGGCCTACTGTAAGTTCTCTTTACCTCAGACCGACAAATATGTAATGGAAAAGTGTTTGTCCTTTGATTTATTTACATTTGTCCTGACTGACTGACTGCATGTGCCTCCCAAGGACAGAACTTTCAGGAGAGAAAGTGTGCGTATGTGGATTCATTTGCATAAGTAGGCCATTGGTTCCTAATGGAGGCGTTTTGTTCAGGCGTTAACAAGGTGTCTCGCTGGGGCTCTCGTTCATTCTCTCGTTCATTCGTTCCTTCCTGTCGTCCGCCGACTCTGACGTCCAGGCAATCAGCGCTGCATTTGGGCTCTCTCTTTGTGTGATTTATGACCTCCCAGATTCATTTAAAAGCCATTGTTCTCCTCTGACGGATACCACGGCCCCCTCTGCTTCCACACTCTCGCTTGCGGACCGCACACACACACACACACACACACACACACACACACACACACATTTTTACACAGCCGCCGCTTACTTTATCTCTCACTCACTCACCCACTTGCTCAATCACTCAACACATACACACACAGTGCCCATCTATCATGGAGCGATGCAGGGGGAGATTGTTATCCCGGTAACCGTATTAACCCACAGATCCCCAACACTGGCTGATCCAGGACTGAATTAAGACACAGGACTGAGGGAGAGGAAGAAAGCCCAATGATGGAGAGGAGAGGAGAGGAGAGAAAAATTAAGAAACAAAGTAAAAGAAAACCAATATGTGACACATTTGTTCTCATTCATATTTTCATTCATATCTGTCATCCGCCACCTTCATCCACAACGTAAAGAAGATGGAAAGAAGGCCAAATGCCTCCTGCCTCCTCTACTATCTTGTTTTGCTGTAGAAGATTGTCTGTCGGTGAGGCGTCTGTAAATGCATCACGACACACCTGCGCTTGATTAAGTATGTTTAGACTGCAGATGGAAGGAGGAGGGGGGGGCAATTTAGAGAGCAGAGGTTTTATGAGAGTAATCATCTCCAATAAGGCCTGCTGGGGAATCGCAAGCCCCCGCCCTGCACACACACACACACACACACACACACACACACACACACACACACTGCGCCTAATGTACGCCACACACACATTTGCACCTTCGAACCCTCTCACACTCGCACACAGAGATCCTTTATGGCTCTGTGTTCTTTCTGGGGTTTAATAAGAGCCAACTACATTTTAATCTCATTCCTCATAAGTGGACAACTTGTATTAATTCTCCGAGATGAGGACAAGTTGGCCTCCCACAAAGCAGGCTGTATTGAGTTACAGCCTCCGCTCTGCGTTTGTGTGGGAGATTAACTTCTCTCTCCGAGTTCATATTTTCATCTGGGCCTGACTGTATTTTTTTCCTCCACCACTCTCCCTCTGGCCAGGGGGAGGGACTTGGAAAAGACATAATGTTGTTACATCATTTAATGACATTAACTCACACAAGTGAATACACACACACAGCAAGTAGAGAATATTATGAGTTCTTGCCACCATTAGGGAACTAAGTAACTTTATGTGAAAAGTGAAAGATGTTATCAAACAGCTACGTGTTCCAAGCGCACACCTCCGTCCTCAGAAATGAAGCTTTGTAAAGATGAACAGATGGACGAGGGAAGAAGAGTGTGGAGTCCTACTCCTTTCTTGTACCTTGTCATTGCGACATCACTGGAGTGGTAACACCTACTCTGGAGCAAAGTGTAGTCTGAGAGTTAAGTACCTAATGGGGCGTTTCCACAACAGAAACTTTCCCAGCGGACCAAGAACCTTTTGAGGAAGTCGGGACCTTTACCTGTGTTTCAGGAGGAATATGGACAAAATGTAGTTACTGTATGATAGTTCCAGGTGTATATAAAGGTCCCTGCGCCGTGGGGAGTACTTTCTGATGGTTCTGACTGTAAAACACATACACAAGGGGCAACTACAACTTGTATACTACTTCATTAAAAAAATTAGGAAGTACTGGGCACAACTAGTATTACGGCAAATGTACACAGGATCCAGCTGCGTCGCGTTCCAGCTCCGTCACGGCTACCGGAGAAGATCCGTTGCCATTCTAGCCGGTGGGTGTGTGTCCAGACACATCTGTAACAGCTAAAGTTTCAGACACCGCAGCAATAATCTGTCATTGGTATAATTTGCCTGATCTTCATGGTTCATGGAAACTCAAACAGGAATACACAAAAGGAACTTTTAGGTCCTCTGGTTCCATAGTTCCTGGAACTGTTTGGTCAAAAAGGGCTATTACAATTCAGTGATACCAATTTCTTAACAATCCTCTCTCCAAGAATACTTGGAAAATTCTGTATCAAGAAGTTCTGCTTGCTCTTACTCTACTTACTCTGAACAGCACCAGCTCCACTGATCTAAATGAACTTCAACACAAAAACAATGGTGCAAACTATGTTTTTTTACCTTCAGTTACAGTAAAGAGAGGCTGTGTGTGAATCCAGGAGCTGTAACAGCGTGTGTCAGCTAAAGTGTGTCGGGAAGACTGCCTGCAAAGATCCCGTAAGCGCAGGCCATAGTCGTGCTGGTTTTAGGGTAAGTGGGATGTTGACAGCTTTTTGGACAGCTAGCACTCTGCTCTGACAGGCCAAGAGTTATTATCCAACCTGAGACAGCCCAGTGGCACTGCTCAAACCCTCAAACATGCTCAATTTCAAGTGTGTGTGCTTGTATGTGTGTGTGTGTTTGAAGGCAGGCAGAGAAGGGCAGAGTCATCCAGTAGATTTACTGTGTCAGTAAGCAGCTGTGTTTGTCAGTGCTGGCCCGAGGCTCTTCAATGTTATCCAGTCTGTGTGATTATACACCATACGGTCCTCTCCTCCCATTTTCTGCTCTCCTCATCCTCTTCTTCCTCAAAAGCCCACAGAAACCTAGAGTCCTCTTAACTGTGACAAAGTGTCTGTACAAGCAGAATTTGGCTCCACGGTCTTGCTTTTACGTAAACTCAAAAAAACATGGAAACACGTTTAACACGTCTACACAATTCTCCATGAGCAGCATTGTTTTTTTAATACTGGCCTCACAGGGATCCATAACACATTCACTGGCCAGAACTGATGCTGAGATTTGTGATTCTTGAAAAGAGATCATGAAAACATATAAGCGGTATTCCATTAGGAGTGTCTCTGACATATGAAGCGCGTTGGATGGTTGTTCAGCCAGAGCACTTGTCATAGTTCCTACTGCAGGTGTTCAGGCTTGGTTTGGTTTGAAAGGATTACAGGGTGGAGGAGCTCCGTTAAGTACAGTTTTCTCTTTGTGTCTGGCTGTGTGTGTGTGTGTGTGTTGTGGGTCAGAGAGAGTGAGAGAGACAGCATTACAGTGAATGCATGCCAAATGTGTGTGTATGTGTCACATATAGGGCAAGGCAGTGTTTCTTTTACTTTTTCATTGTTTCTCTCTCTCTCTGTGTGTGTGTCTGTGTGTGTGTGTGTGTAGTCACTCCTCACTTCATACTCATCTTAAAGTGAAAACCCATCTCTCTCTCCCACCTGAATCACATTGCAGCTCTACAGTAACTTGCACCACTAGCACTATGGAGCCTTCATAGTAATGTTTGGTACGTCAGCTGGGGGAGTGATGTTGCCTTGACCTGTTCTTTATCAATCTGTTAATTCTTCATCGCAAACACACACCTCGGTAGGGGAGCTGTGATGTGGGTAGCTGGTAATGCTGAGAGCATAAAACTTACTCTACTGCTGCATTCATGTGAGTCACTTTTGAACAAAGCACTAGCCACTGTTAATGCATATTACGCAACGTAAATGTGTACATATGTGTCTGAGAAACTGTTTGTGCATTCACCATTGGCTGTTACAAATCTCAATCATTCAGTCCATTACTGAGTACATTATTAAAGCATGAACTCACTGTTTAGCTGTCTGGCCCATAACTTTACTGTTTTGGTTCACTCTCACCGCTCTCATAGTGTAATTTTCTGCCACAACAGGCAACTTGTTTCAGCAAAAAAAGTTGTAAAACACTACCTGCTCAGCACCAAACAGCAGACAGAGACTAGCTGGTGAACATAGAGGAGCATTTAGCAGCTAAAGAGCCAGATATCTCCCTCAGGAGTTGGTGGAGACCAAGAACAGAGATAAAAGAGAGTGAATATTGGGCTTACATTCATTAGGTGGCCACAAACGCAGCTACAAATGAATGATAACGTTGCTCCATAACTGCTGGAAGGGTTAGGGTTAAGCATATCAACTTAAAATGTAATAATATGTCAATGTTGTGTTCACAGCTTGTTTCCACTGTCCCCAAGTGGCCAAAGAAAATCAGCTATTGCAGGTTTAAATAAGTAAAACATAATGGCATTTAATCATTTCTTCCAAAGCAAACCAACTTGTAGTATTATCCTCATATTATTCTCATTGGTACCATTTTCTCATTCCTAGTGCAGTAATCAGAACTTTTAATTTTGTATTCTGTATTCATTTGTATGAAATGCATGAAAAGTAAAACTGCACAGGAAATAAGTGTCATTATCTTACCCCATTAGCAGATTTTTTCTTGTTTCAGAAAAAAAGTGACTGAATATGAAACTAAACGTTTTAAGGCTAAGATTCAGGCAGTGTGTGTGTACAATGCAGTCTTACTAAAAGCCATGCGCCCCCCTCTGCTCACCCAGCTTGGCCTCCCCTCCCCCAGGCTAATGGTTAAATAAACAGCCCAGTGTCTGCCCTGCTGTGGGAACAGTCAGAGGGATCTGGGAGTGTGTGTGTTGCTCTGCACACCTCTGCACTAATGCTGGTCATAGTGTCACGGCCTGCAAGCTGCATGACTCCTTTGTGGGCTGACAGACAGGGAGAGACAGACGGTAAAGGAGAGGAGAGGGTGAGACAGATAATTTGCTCAACGTTGTGAAAGTCATTAACTGTTTCTCGCCCAGTTTCCCTTCTTCATCGTCCTGCAGATGACGGAGGAACGACGATATAAGCAACTGACAGAATTTCTTATCTCTGGTTCCTCTTTCACTTTTGACCACCATATGACCATTTTGTCCTCCTTCATTTCTGGAGTTGTTTTGTTTTATTCTTGTACTATTCTAAAGTGGGAATATTTACATTTACATACAACTGGGACACCTGTATCGTGCTGTACTGTGAGCAACCGTTATCAGAGCCTCTGATGTGGGAATGGGGCAAGATGTTTTACATATGTCAGCATGGAAAAAGGTGTTGACGACCTTGATGATGCGTTGGAGGGCACCTGTCGCCTGCAGTTCTTCATCCAACCAATTTGTTGTGGCTCATTTTTTTATTTTCTTTTACCACTGCAATATTTAAAACTGATCAGCTGACAAAAACAAAAGTGTGAAAATATCCATCACTTGCTGTACGGACCAATTTTTAATTCAACAAGGAGTTAGCAATCGGCCACTAACCATGATGACAATTAGGCTGCACTTCCTGTAGTGGCTTGACAATAAAATCCTTCCAGTGGTTCGCCAGTGGAAAGCTTTTAATCTAAAGCAGCAAAAGCAGGAAATGTTAGGCAGTATCTTTACAAAGCAAGTGACTATAGCTACAGGCTACCTGTTAAACGAAAGTAAGAGCAGAAACTCCAAATCAAAAAGTGTATGTTACAGAGGAGCTACAAACCTACTGAAAGTTGAATACAGGGAGACTTTTAATAATGAAGTAATAAAGTAATTTCTCTCCAGCCTCCTCACCACATCAGTTAAAGGCGATGACTCAGCCCACTTGAGGGTGGAGGCTGTCGCCTCACTCCCAAGCACAACCATAATATTGCAGGTCAGCGGGGTGATCCCCTGCTGTGGGGGTGCAGTGGAAACGCATATGATTACAGTGTGGCCCGACTAAAGTGTGCTATACTGGGCCAGTGGAAGAGGGCTATAATAGTCCAGAGATCTCCCAGCATTTTGCAAGAGCTTGCAGAGCTCTGCAAGACAGACGAGTCTCGCAAGACATGACACAGCATGTTACCTAAAAATTGGTGGAAGCATTTAAACAAGAAACACCTTTGCTGAAGAGAGACCTGGTCATCAGTAGAACAGGTTTTTGGGCTTTGTCGCAAAGTTTGCCCAGTTACACGGGTCATAGAGACAACAAAGTCGGGTGAAGACAGTCAAGATGTCATTGTAGCTTCACAAAACCAAATGAATGCAGGTCTGATAATCACTCTCTGCTAACCCAAGATTTTCTAGTGCAACTAACATAGAGCCAATCACAAAATACCAGCAGCCCGATATACCTCTAGTGTACCAGGATTACCAGAGGTAAATTGCAGTAAGTGTGGATGCACACAAAAATAGTCTTAAGTCAGAACTGTCAATAAGGCACAGTGGGCATACTTTTTATTGACAAAATCATAATATTAAGTCAGTGAAAATATTTATTTCCATGTCCAAAAAAATATATTAAAAACTATATATTATCAGAAAGATATAGATTTATGCTTACTTGATGCACTGTACACCAGGTTAATACTACTTTGTAAAGTAAGGTTAGGTGTACGTGTGAATGATGTTTTTTTGTTTTGTGTGGCACAGATACACTGAAAGGGAAAGAGACACAGACAGTCAGACAGAGAGACAGAGGGCGAGATAAGTAGGCCATGACTCTGAATGGTGGCAATGTCATGTCTTTGATGTCAGTTTGTGTCCGTATCCCACACGCCTGATTGGTCGGCTCCAAACAAAACGGCAGGAGCCCAGTTCAACACTTTGAGCACGCAAAGACAGAGGAAACCTCGCACCACAAGCTGATGCATTTCATAATTTATTGTAAATCAGCTGAACAGATCTCGCTGATCTGAAGTGATTTACAGTAACTCCATCCTGAAAAGGTCTCAGTTGATCTCTATCATCACATTAGAATATAGTGTTGATTTAAATGATCAGAAGTAATCAATACAACTTGTAAGACCAATTTAGCAAGTTTCACTGAACATTCATACTGCAGGTCTCAGAGGAGCTTTAATGTTTCCTCTTTTCTGCTGCATAAAATCACATCTGATATAATATGCTCAATATATTTGTTTATTTAATAAACATTTAGCTTGAAGGCAGTCTAAATACCCACTATTTCTCTGTAACGCATGAACATATGTTACTTGTATATGTTGTTAAAGAGGAAAAACAAACCAAGAGAAATTACCTCTTGAGATTTCTTGTTCAAACGCGTGCACACAAACACTCTCTCACACACACACACACACACACACACACGACGCAGGCCTCTCCAGGCATGATGTTTACAAATGTAGCTCCCCAGTGACTGGGTTTGCTGGGGTAATAAGACGTAAACAAAACAGTAGTCTACAGGGATATTCCACAGATGTAACACATACTGTATATACACCAACCTGCATGCATGCATGTAAGGCACAATATGTATGCCTGCTGCACAAATACACTGGGCGTATGTTTCAAAAACACACACACAGCCACACTCCACTCCAAAGGGACATTTTGCCATTATGCAGTTTAAACAAAACTCCAGCAGGGTGCACATTTGTAGTCTCCTGGGATCACACATGAAGTTTTAACAAATTAGCTAAATTGGGAAATGGAGGAAGACAGAGAGGAGGAATTAAAAGACAGATGGAAGAGAGGGTACAAAATGAGAAGATGAAGGAACAGGAAGAAGACAGTAACCTGGATTTAAGCCTATTAATTACTCATTTTTATTTTTACCAGTATTCGCTCTTTTAACAATGTTACAACTGGAATTTTGAAGGGGAGGATGATCAGTGTTTGAGCAGGCGGCTTAGGTGTAAAGGCGCCAGTATACACACCTTTTCAACATCATTGACATTCCGACATTCACACCCACTTCACGGTTGGCCAGGTGAGACAGTTAGTAGGGTTTGAATTTCTCCCTTAAGCCCAATTTTTTTTATTTTTTTTTATTTTTTATTTCTGGCACTTCTCGTGTGTACAAACGAGCGCACCACTATGAATACCTTCCAAGACTGTCTGAAAATGTGCTGTGTTATCCCCATATTTAAACGATTATTGCATCTCGCCCCCCTCTTTATGACGGCCGGCATTTCACCACATCTTTGAGTAAGGCCGTTCGGAAACAGCTACAAACACTTTTGCCTTTCGCCATGTTGTACAAACTTGCAAGCACACACCGGCCTTAAGCCTTACCGAGGCTGGAATTGAGAAGTTTGAAGGCTTTGTTTTACACAAACTTTCAACAGCAAATCTTGGTTATGAACGAGGGTTTTATAATTCGCTTATCATCCCTAAGAGACAGTTATGTCAGGCAAATGAAATACTTAACACGCAGTTTAACACCTGGCCACATAGATTAACAATTCAGTTACTGGGAGCTGAACCAAAGTATAAGCACTAAAGACCACAAAAAAAAACACAAATGTGTGAATTTCTCCATCTCTGTCAGGTGACAATAGCTAGTTGCTAGTTGCATCACATAAACACACAAAGGGATACACACCCAAATCGATACTTAATGCACTCTGTGTCTGTTTGTGCTGAGGCCAGAAGACAAGATATAGAAAAGGCAAAGTTACCCCTGTGGCATTGATTGAAATCACAGCTAGGGGAGATACATGTATACAGTACATGTACAGTACATGCTGTGTGCTTTTACATGGATGCCCCTGCATATGTGTGCAATGTATGTAATTGACATAAGCACACCCACAGGTACACGTGGGAGCAGCGTGCCGACTACATAAATGCTATTTAGGGAGAGTGCTTAGGCAGCACAGCACAGCACATTCTCTGTGTTAGTGGTCCTGGTGAAATAAGGTTTATGGAGGGGTGTGGTACAACAAGGTGAGGCCCAGAACAATGATTGTTTGTTTGTTGTTGTTTTATTGGCAATGATAATTGCTCCCCCTCCCCTTAAAGGATGCCTCTAGATACACAAGCAAGTGTGCCGGTACACACATGCACACACTTACATACCCACAGGAATGCATCCACACTGCAGGCATGTGCGCATACACACACACACACACACAAACACCGACACATGCATCCCGGTTTAATGAAAATTTCCACATGTGCATCTCTAGAAATTTGTGATTCTTTCCAAAACAAACTGTGACAGACGTGCGTTTTCTTTAAAAGATGACGATCAGGACTGATGTTGCTGTCTTGATTTTGTAGATTTTTATGTACTCACACACCTCAATACCGTGTATACTGCACTGCCACGTTACATGAAGACTCCAATATGTCCATTTTATTTTCCTGGAAACTATGACAGCATAGGAAGAACTGTTTATTTTCCTATTATGCCATACTGTATCCAATAACTAAATCAACATAAACTTTCTAAAATTTCATACAGTCCTATATAGAAACAAAAAAATTGTTTGTACAGAAAGAAAACAGCAGGAGCCACTGCAATCAAGGATCGTTTTGATTTCAGATGAAGCCTTAACTCGCATGAATTCTCCTGTCCTTTAAACCGCATTGTGATTTCTTCATTTCTCCCCTTCTCAGCACACAAACACTGACACACATGCACAGAGGCTAGGGGTGTTTTCCTATGAGGCATAGGTAAAGACAGGCAGGCTCCAGAGCATAATTGAACATGTAGCTACACCACCACAGGGAGTTGGCAGCGCCTGGGGAGAAGACTTGGCTCCCCCAGAGAGGCCTGGAGCCTAACCAGGCCAAGCTGTGCCAGGCACTGAAACAGACACACAGCGCCCCCTCTCCCTTAAACCACCGCCCCCCTTCTCTGGTATCCAACTCCGTCAAAAAACCTCCTCTCCTTTCACACATAACTTTTCAGATCTTGTTTGTTCTGCAAGCCCTTTGACTGTTTTCTTCCCACTTCTTCTCAAAGTGGGGTCAATAGGTCGACACACAGACACGCATATAAAATAATGTTAAGACGCGTTTTCAAAGTTCCCCAAGAAATTTCCTTTGGCCCTCTGCCAGACCCCAGTCAGTTAGTCAGGTGTGTGTGTGAGTAAGTGTGAGAACCATGTTCTGTCTTGTCTGATCAGCAGTGCTGTCAAACCTCCTCTTTCACCGCCACATGACACCGTTTGCTGCCATAAAAATGGTTGCAAGTAAAAAATTAAATAAAGACTTACAAAAACATTTATCTAGTATCCAGCAATAAAGTTTACACTTGTATGTGTGTATATAAATACACTCATGCATGTTCACATATAAGCCAACATGCACGCAGCAGCGGCAGATATGCAAACATACATATACACAGAAAGCACTGGTAGGCTTTTCCTGTCAAGCCGTGGTCAGTAGGGAGAAAAAGTCTAATTTGGGATACAGTGCCTAACCATAACAGCAAGTCAAACAACATCACATCTACACCAGAACACTCTGGGTTTCTAGGAATTTAGGGTTCATGACTGGGTTTTTGAGACAGAAGCTGAATGTGATCTCATGTCTTCAACCATAAAAGTTTAATCGCATTTCAAATGCCAGAGGTCTTTGAGTTCTTTGTCTGTATGCTAAGATGTGTAAAATATATATATGTATATTTGTAAGATTTTTGTTTTTTGCAACCCATACGTAATTGATGTATGGTGTGAGCATGTGTTATGCCAACATCAGGATGGTATTTACACTTCCCTTCCCTTGTACAGTGTGCTCTTTCACTGGCTCTCTTTGAAGAGTCTTACGTAAACAGGCTTCTCTGGCACTGACCCAACCTTACCCAACCCTGACCACACTAGAGGCCATGGGTCGAAAAGGGAAAGTGCACTGTATGTGTGTGATGTTTTTTGGGAATAATGCATGGAGCTAAATATTTGAATGTGTGACCAGATGAGCGTCAGCCAATGGCATTTCGGCTTTATACTGGTTGCAAGTCGGTGACAAAATGGAAAGACAGAAAGAACAGAGAGCGGAGAGATGCCAGAGTTTGAACCCATAACATTGCCAGGACAGGACATGGCATGTACGCTGCTCCACTGTGCCACCTGGACACTCCCCTCACAGAGAAGTTAAATCAACACCTGCCGTCTAAATGTTACCCTTCCTTACATCTCCGCTTTCCCTCTTTGTTTTGATTGGTCTAGTATTTCTCCCTCTGTTCTGCGAGGCTGTGTAATGAGGCCCAGACTGTAATTGGGCCAGTCGTGTTATTTTAGGGTTGGAGCGCAGAGTAATTACCCACCCTCTGCTGTACTGTACTCTCAGAAAGACAGAGAGGGAGTGAGTAAGAGAGACAGGAAGACAGATTTATTGAAAAGGAGAGGAAAGCACAAAACAGATCTTAGTTCAATATTATTGAATAAAGATCTTTTGAGACTATAGTTGACTCTTCTGCCGCCTCTTTAAACACTCTCCTCTCTAGCGGTCTTGCACTCAAATAGGAAGTTGCCCAGCAGCTTCAACAATCTGAAGGGTTGTGAAACACCACTCCTTCTTGACTTCTGCATCGGCTGCATCCTGTTGATGAACTTTCCTAAAAACAACGTGACTAGGACCTGGACTCAGTTAAGCTCTAAATAGCATTAAAAAAGGGGAAAGCTGGAAACGCAACTCTCAATATTGGATTGATTCAGCACATCGAAAGCATTACACAGTGGAAAAGCTACTGTACACGTGCACTCGCTCAGATCATGACTAAGCTAAAGTCTAGGATGCTATATTGCTGATGCTCATTATGAAGGAAGGGCAAAAGGTTGTTTGCTGATCTCCACATATTAGACAGAAAATGTTATTTCAAGAAGGCTATTACAGCATCTCAAACACTCTTCTATTTTTGTCAGATCTATGTATAGAACATGCAACATAAGTTATAATACTTAAGATTTCAGTCCTTGTTGATTTAGCAACACCAGTGGTTACCGTGGAAACAGCCAGTGCATGTTTTGTACTACAGGTCCCCAAATTCTAGGGGCAGCAAACACTCTTTGAGCAGCTAATTTGTCAGAAATACAACAGAAGAGCAACCGGTGTATCTGTTTACAGTGCAGCCAAACAAACTCACGTTTCAGTAAAGAAGAAAGTCAATAATTAATTTTTCATGAGCAACCGCAATCTGATTTAATGCTGCACATGGTGAGTACCCCAACAGCTAGACACAGTAAAAGGAGTTGTAACTGCAGCTCTTCATCTAAAGCCCAGTTTAGACCAAAGATTCGCGAAGAGACAAGTTGAAACTTGCAACTTCTTGCAATGCACCGAGTCTGCAACGCTCTGAAACCTGCCAGTTTACACCAATGTAACTAGATGAGACGTGTCGTTTCCATAGCAACAACTCTCTGTACTTTCTGTTCTAACTACCAGCTTTTCAGGCTTTTTTTTTTGTTGCTGGATATAATTTGTAGAGTCTTAAAATATGAATGAGGATAGTGATAGTGAGTTACTTGCTAGAGTTGCATTTCTAGTATTGATGAAACGGCGAAAACATTAAAATATGAGCGGGTCGAGATGACCGGCTGACTTCGCTACGAACTGATTGGCTGTTGAAACAAGTGACGTGACTTGTGTTCTAAAACCAGCCGCTGGCGATTTGACAGGCTGAGTCGCAGGCAACGCCATCAGACGGCTTGAATCGAGCTGAGACAGGCCAGTTCACACCGCTGCAACTTTTTCGTCTTGTCGCGAATCTTTGGTCTTAACATCTCACTGTGGCTGCTCGATCTTGTTCTTTTACTCCCTGTAATATTTAGAACTGATTCACTGAAAATGACCAGGTCTTGTTTTGCTAACCTCTGTGACAAATAAACGCCACAAGTTTTGCCAGTAGAATGCTTTTAATTATGAACTAGCAGCAGTAGCAAATGCTTGGTTTAAATTAGCAGTAAATTAAAAGAGTACTCCACCAATTTAGCATATAACATTGTCTGACTCACATCAGTTTTAAAAGAAGGATAACAATCGATGCAGTAAAACCAAAATATATCATCTATTTTATTCCACGCATTCTTATTCCTTGTCAAAACCTGATGCCTACATTACCCACAATGGAACTCGACCGCTGTCAGTTCAGTCGGAGACTCAGGTGCGTTGTGCTAGTAGCGGCTAATGTAGCGTGACATCAAGTGACATCACTTGAGGCAATTTATCAGATTTTGCGTAGCTCCCTCTGGAGCCACAAAAGGCTTTATACAACTTCTTTCACATATGCAGTGGTACTCCCCCACACCTGTAAACACATTTTAATGTGTAAAATCAGTGGAGTTCCCCTTTAATACAGCTCTGATATCGCTGTAGAGTCAACAGTAAACAGTGAGGCCGATATCAATGAGATAAAATTACAGATAGTAATGCTAGATTACATACATGCATCGTTTCCTGTGAATCCCTTGTGTGTGTGAATCCCATGCAAGAATGGTGGACTTCACCACTAACAATGAAAACAAATATATAGAGAGGTAATTACTCAGTATACACATTAAATACATTAAATGGCTACTGCTGAAAAAATGCTAACCATAGCTAGTATCAAAAATGGGATTTGATTTCACAAAAATCTTCTAAAAGATTATAACTTACAAAAAGATTAGAACTTTAATGTGAGGATTTTGCAATGAAAATTACATCAAAGCTGTATATATTTTCATATTTAATAAATAAAACTAAACATTTAATTAAAAGAACACAAAAATCTGCTTTCTGAGACATGGACAGTCCGAGTGTGCTTTGTGTAATCGTGGCAGTAGTAACTATGGGTGATAAGAGAGCCAATAATGATTTATCACACCAAGATTTCCTGTCCTGCTGGTGCTGAGAGGTGATGTCATCACAGATATTAGTGCAGTTCGCATACCAACACTCTTTTACAAGTAGTTGTATGTGCTTGACTATGTGTGAGGGGGTGTCAAGGAGACTAATCCTTCATCTGATACGATTAAACTGAGCCAACTGTGGTCACACAGACATGAGCACACGGGACTGCACACACACTTACAAATGCATAAAGACAGATTTAAATACATACACACACCTACTAAGAATTACCCATTGAGGATTTGAAATTTAAATCTGAGTCAGATCTGAACCATTCAGGCCCACAGAGATAAAAACCAAAAAAACAATGACAGCATATGAAGGGATACTGTGAAAAATTATTAATTTATATTCTCTTCACAAAAGTTGGTACAGAAGAGCATTTCAATAATTGTATAGTTTTGTGGGGGTATCATTTTTGGATTTTGTCCAAACCTTAGCCATGACTGTGTTTCTGTGTCTTCAAATATTTTACCTTCCCACCTTCTAGCCTGCGCAACAACAACATGTAATATTTCAAGTTATGTAAAATCCCCATTTCCTTATCATTGTCTTGTGTCACAGCTTATTTTCATGCATTCTGTTATGAATCAAAGCAACGGTTAACCTGAAATCCGCAGCGTGACACACACTAAGTTGACATTTTTCGGAACTGAAAGCAGGGAGGACCGTGTCTGCTGCCTCTATTCATCTTCCTTTTCAACTCCTGCTAACCTCTTCCTCATTCTGACCCTGAGTCACTTCAAGACTGAGGGACAGTTAACGAATATTACGACATCGAAACTGGACGCCAGTGGCCATCACATCAGAGTTTCAGTGGAAAAATTTATAGAAATTCACTCAGCGCTTTTGTTCCACCCGGTTCTCACAGGACAAGACAGGACAGGGCAGTCACGTTGTCAGAACCAGAACAGGAAAGAAGCGTGTGAACTAATGGAAAGAATGACAAAGCATTAATAGTATGATGAGTGAAGCAGAGGAGAGGAAAAGAGGGCTGGAGGAGAGGTCAGTAGAGTGACCAGCTTATAAATAAACAGCAGGAAGAGGAGGGCTTGTTGCAATCTGGCCCCAACCAGTTCTAAAGGACCTTAGAATAACATCAGTGAAGATTTTGCATTGGCTTTTTTGCATTAATGCACCCACTGTACCTTAAAAACTCATCTGCTGTTTGTCGACATATGCAGTGTATAGGCTACGTAAATCATTACAAGGAACTTTGCTGATGCAAACTTAACAGTGTAAAAATAAACAAATGGGGACAGATGCACATTAGCCACTTTAGAAAATCTAAAATAGCACCAACAAATGAGCAGGAAAAACTACGTGCAGATCAGGCTACTGTGTTATCCCTTACAGCCTCATATTGTCTTTCCTGTGTTCTAGCTATATCACAGCTATATGACCCATCGCTCTGGAAGAGGTGAAGAATTAGACCTGTGTGTGTGTGTGTGTGTGTGTGTGTGTGAGTGAGAGTGAGAGTGAGAGAGAGAGAGAGAGAGAGAGAGTTTCATTCTACACTTGTGTGCCAATGTATTTGTATTTGTATGTGGACAGCTGTGCATTTGTGTGACTGTACGTACAAATTAAGGTTATATTCATAGAGCACTTATAACATTGATAATTGTGCAAATTTACATGTTATTTATTTATCCTTTATTTAACCAAGAAAGCCTGCATTGCGATTAAAAACATCTTTTTCAAGGGGGTCCTGGACAAGATAGGAGCCAACAACAAGTTACAACATAAAAGCAGCTAAGACAAAATATGTCACAGCACCAGAATTAAACAAACTGCAATTGAAAAAACATAAATAAAATTGCCAATAAAAATCTAAATATAAGATCAGATTCTAAAAGCAAACTAAAATGGCACCTTATAGACAACCTTTGAGAAGTCTAAAACCATCAAATAATAAATAACATCAATCTAAACTTACCCAACAATAAATGAATGAGACTAACACATCCGGATTCTAATATACTCTCTAACATCAGAGACTTCAGAGCTGAATTAAATGCACATGTGCAAACAAAAAAAGTCAGATATATTCATCAAACTGCTCAGAGGTGGTCCGCTCAGATGGGATTTTGGAACGGAGGCCGGTGATTTTAGGTGATTGTGTACCTCAATAAAAGACTTTTACGATAATTCTTCTTCTCATATGAGAGGATCTACCCTACATACGTGCACACATTCACATGCATACAAGGTTTCTTCCACTACAAGAAAGAACGGGAGAGTAGATGAGGAAGGCCTTCTTTCAGTTCCTTCAAATAAACAGGGTCTTTAGAATGTGTGTGCGCGCATGTATGTTTGTGTGGCTGCGCGCGTGCATCCGCAAGTCAGTCTGTGAGGGGCTATTAGGGTAGTGTGGGGGGGGTGGTTGGATGACTGGTGATGATTGTGGTTTTTAAAGGAATTTCAGACCGTGCCTGGCTGCAAGTTAATGTGTGGATGTCTCTGAGAGGGAGAAACGCAGATAAAAGTAGGGAGACAGAGAGAGACAGTGAGACAGCGAGACAAGAGGGAGATGTGCCATGATTCACGGTTCCTCCTCCTAAAGCGAAGCCTCAACCGCAGTTGATGTTGCAAGCCCTAGTCACAGCCGTGTGAGGATGACAAGAGGATGGAAGTGGCACCCGGCTCCAGATTCAACCAGACAGACCTGGTTCCAAGCTGCGACCTCATGACGGCATGCAAAAGTCATGTTAAGAAATGTAGACAAGTTGTTTTAGGAACTCCTGATCCTCTAAATGGGCCATAATGAGGGGGTCAAAATGTTTTACTAGCAGGCTCCAGGCACGGACGCCTCAGCGGCTCCACAACCTCGAGGGCCTCAGCTTACTCTGCTCCTCACTTACTGTCATTCACTCTGCTCCTCCCCTGCTGGCTTATAAATACATTAATTACATCAGGACGCACGATGATCTGGCCTGCATGACCTCACAGCTGGAAAACATATAAACAGAGATGAAGTGCCCCTGAAAAAGCAATAAAAGGCTTTGAATTATAGTCACTGTTCTGAGGAAGAAAAAAAAAAAAAAAAATTTTTCTTAAATATTTGACAAATCCATTTTAACCCTTAAATTTTATTGGATTTGTACTGTTATAATACAACCAGTTCTCCACCAAACTAAAATCTGTGAGGTGTGTCTGTGTATCTTTGCAGGACCGGGGTGTAGGTCTTGTGCAGCTGAGCGTAAGTAAATATTAACAGAACAGGGCCAGAGACACACAGTTGTATGAAATATCAGTGCAGTTACTGTAAGAGCATAAGAGACACGAGCAGACAGGGAGGAGGAGAAGGTGAGGAATACTCAAAGAGAGAGGAATGATGGCTGACGAACAGGAGAGATATTGTTAGAAAAGAGAAAAGATTACAACTGAGCTACAGCTCCTTCCCTCTCATTTCAACCAGACACTTTCTTTGCTGTAAATCAACAGCACTGCATTTCCTGTGAGCAAATGAAAAAAGCACATAAAAATAAAGGGAAAGTGACAATGGAGAGCAGAGAAATAGAATGGCAGAATGTGATGGAGTGGGGTACACTGGGCACTTTTATAAAGGGAATCTGTAGCCCTGCAGCTTTGTCTGTGTGTGTGTGTGTGTGTGTGTGTTTGTATGAGCATGTATACAGGGATAAAAGCTACGTCGAGTCTAGCAGTCTCCGCTTTAATCCCTGACAGGGTGAAGTGGAGAGGTCCTTGTGCCGAGTTCCTCCAGTGGAGGACTTCAGAGTTTAAGAGCACAGGAAACAGAGATGATGCAGACAGGAAATACACACAGACAGTGGGTATGCAAAGTGTGTTTAGGGGAGACAGGCCCCTGTGTGGCAATAACAAAGTCATGGGTCAGTGCCACGACTAATCGGAGGTCACACAGGATGTCTGTGATCAAGAGGAAAAAGGCTGAAATCCAAAAGCTCCCGAATGGCTGGTGCACATTAACACGTATCTTGAGCTAAGTTTAATGCAAGGTGGATCTCTCTACTCTAGGGCAGTGGCTGGACATTGTCCAGGCTCACATGTGCTCTGAGAATTCAACAATGAGAGTTTAATGAAAAACGGGAAAACTGGGCTGCTTATACAATCCATCACAAGGACACTACCAAAACCATACCAAAATTTTAAACCATGTAAAAAATGAGGAAGGCTGAGATATTTTAATTTAGATCAGTATATTGTTCACCTCGCTGACACTAGTCAAGTCAAGTCAATTTAATTTATATAGCTCAAAATCACAAATTTGCCCCTAAAAGTACTATTTTTGGTTTTCCTTGTGTATCAAGAAAACTTCAAGTTTAAAATAATAATGAATGTCTAGAAATAGCATCATCTTTTGACGGAAGAAATGCTCAAACAATTAGTCGACTGTTTGATAAGTCACTACTGACAGACTGAACTATTTTGATGATCAATTGATCATTTAAGTTCTTTATCAAGTAAAAATGTTCCTGTGGCTTAGGGGCCAAGAAGCCGACCTATTAGTCAGATGAAACAAGCAATCTGAAGACGTCACCTTCGGCTCTGGGAAATTGTGTTTTTTCATACATTTTATAGACTAAACAATTAATGGATTAAATATAAAACAACAACTGACAGATCAATCAATGATGGAAATAATCATTAGCTGAAGCCCTAGTGGCAATCCCAGGTGGTTTGATGCTAAATGTTTTTACAAGATCCTAAACACCCCAGGACAATTCTTAAACATTCAGGTTGAATTGGAATGATCACGTCAGGCCAGTGTGTCGTGAGATTAGCACATGCCGGTGGAGGCAGCGTGTGTGTGTGTGTGTGTGTGTGTGTGTGTGTGTGTGTGTGTGTGTGTGTGAGAGAGAGAGAGAGAGAGAGAGAGAGGGGGAGTGTGTGTGGGTAAACCTGGTCGTCTCCGCTCTGGCTGCCATTTAGTAGGGCAGAATTAAGCGTGAGGACGTCTGTCCGGTACCAAAGCATGACATCAGCCAGTTGGCAGAGGAGGTGTCGGAGCAGGTGCTATATGGGAACGAGGGAGGGATGGAGACATGCGGGGAGGGGGTGGAATTGGGGAAGGACAGGGAGAGGATGGAGGTGTGGGACAGCAGAGCAGAGGGTGGTGCAGGAGGATGGGGCAGGAGCCAAGATGAGTGTCCAAGTGAAGCTATTTATAGCTCTCCATCATGGGCCATTCTACTAGGCCCTGATCACCACCAGTATTATCCCTCCATTTCCCCTCTGCTCATATTCAGCTCATATCCAGGAAGAGGCAGAAACACATTTACCTCTGAATCCTGTCATATCAGTCTATTCTTGGGCTGTGACATTAGACATTTTCCACCCTTTATGTCAAAAATGTGACAGATAATACTTTTGTCACGTTGCTTTTCTTACTTTAAGACGTCACACTTTCTGCATAACTGATTTTGCGCTATCTTCTGATAGCCATCCAGGCAATTATAGCCATGGAGACTCTTTCAGTCAATGGAGACATTTAAAACAGTTGCAAATCAAACAGAGAGAGGGAAAAGCCAAGTGAACCATCAGTAGTATTTACAGTGTAGACAGTCTTTTGACCTGTGCCTGACCTGAGACGGCCCAGCTACAAGAGGTCCATTACTGTCCATTGCTCCAGAGAGGTTGCCATGGGGACAGCGCAAGAACCAGGTCCAGTGAGTCCAGCCATCTGGTGGACAGCTCTATACAAATAAACTCTAGCTACCGTTTAGCAAAAGGTCCAGAGTGAGGCCTGCCTGCTCCAACACACCAAATAAATCTAAATTTCTCTCCAAAAGAGAAAAAAAAGATAGAATAGTTGACAGGATGGATAAAAAGCAGGAAAGGGAGATATCTGTAACAAGCAAGTGGTTCATATAGATAGAGGAAGGCATGTAACCTACTTAAAAGAGTCCTTTTTCTTCCTCTTTTTTTGATTCCACGCATTGTTCTTCAAAACCTGGTGCCTACATTACCCACAATGCAACCCAACCGCCGACAGTTCAATCGGAGATTTGGGTGTGTTATGCTAGTAGCGGCTAATGTAGCCTCGAGCCGCTAGCCTATAGCAGGAATGAGGAGCAGGCCACAGAGGTCTGGTAAGCTCACTTCTTTCTAACTCCACACCCCCAGATTTTTTTATTTTCAAACTTGTAGTCTTCAGACCCAATGACAATTTATTATATTTCGCGTAGCTCCCTCTGCAGCCACAAAAGGCTCTATACAACTTCTTTTTACATTTGTAGTTGTACTCCCCAAGACCTGCAAACAGACTTTGATATGTAAAATAGGTGGAGTTTGCCTTTAAGCATGCTAGAGGGACCAAGGACAATGTTATTCATGGCCATAATATCCGATTGTCTATATCCAGTGTTGACAGTACCCAAAACTTGGACTCCCAACTGGAGAAATCCATCCACAACTCCAAAAACATCCCCATAAATCACACGATGTCAGTGACAGATAATCTGGAGTTACACAGAGTCACTGTACATGCATGGTTCTGCAACTGGACCTTATCCAGGCCCACGGCCACAGCAGCCTGCAGTAGAACGGCATTGTGTTGAGTTGTCTCTGGGCCATGTGTGACAATATAATAGTGTCTTTGTCTTCCACTTATCTGGCTGCAGCTCAGGCTGCGGAGCAGAGTGTTTCAACAGCTACTGTCTAGCTATCAGACCTAAGGACACAATCTAGCTCTCTGTGTGAGGGCTTATTGTCAACCACTCTGCACGGACAAAATAATCATCTGAGCCGAGACAGATAAGTAGATTTTTACACGCCCACACAGAGGCCTTTATAGGAAGCTGGAGCTGTCAGAGGTTAGCTGCTTTTCTTCCTCTGTGTGCATTAAAACAAGGCTGTGCCACAATCAGACATGCAAACAAAAACACACACAGTTTTTAACCTTAAAACTAAAATACATACACATACAAATATATTATATCTCATATAAATACACAAATACAGCACCGACCAGATGACTAAACCCTGTACTGTATGGCGTGAGCTCCTATTTAGGAAATGTCCTTGGCTTTTCGGTTGTTTTCACGGTGAATCCCAGAGTCCACCCACACAGGCAAGCCCTGCAGAGACCTTCTGTTCCTCAACCCAGGACACACACACAAACATGCACAGAAAACGCACACACACATACAGAGAGGGACGGTCGCAGAGAGAGAAAAAACAACAATAGAGGATCGAAGGTTTTATTGTGACTGGACTTGTCTTTGGTTCGTCAGATCTCACTAACTCAACAAAGCATTATTATGTTTGTCATTTCATGGTTTCCTCAAAGTTTGACATTTATTATGAGCTGGTTTACTAAATAATGTGCAGATGGTGACCTCTGTAAAGGGGAATGACAGCTCTGAACAATATGAAATATCAGGCACGATTGCTTGGTTGAAAAACATTGAAAAATACGACACTATTTTATCACACACAGTAGGTGTTGTCGTCTGCTGCTTCTGTATGCGCCCTCTTTCTAACTTTGGATGTTTGAGATTTACACTCGACGAAATGAGGACAAAAAAGAAGTTAAATTAGATTCAATAGCACACATCGACACCAGTAAAAAACAGTTGGGCCTGCGTGTTTTATGGAGCCAGCAGAGAGTGGAGTACATATGGACGCCTCACATTATGGCACATAGCACTATAATGTGGTGTGGTAATGGCCGTGAAACCACATGTCACTGTGGATGGGAGAGAGACTCCAGAACAGAGGCAAGGCCGAGAGCCAGACCAGCGCTGCAGTTCACCTTCAACCGCTCTCTATCTCGGTTTTACCCTGTCTGTTTATGTCATCTATCTCTTTTTCTTCCCCTCCTCTAGTTCTTCCTTTCTTATTCCACTCTGTGTCTCCCATCGCCTTTCAAATATCTCACGTTTCTTTCTTTCGCTCTTTCTCATTTTTCCAGACTTCTCTACTTTGACCCGAGGGTTACTGCCTCTGAAAGAATGTCCTGCGCAGGCCAAGGCAATACTGTGGTTATTCTTTGAAAGAGTCTATTTCATGCCACTCTATAACATCAAATCAAGGTTAAACCAATGACAAACCTGGGAGCTAAACTTCTGCTTATATTTTTTAATTTGATTATGCATCAAATCAGTTTTGCTTCAGTGGAAAGTCCCTTTAAGAGTCCTTTAAATGCTATTTAATGGCCTTCTTCATATGTTGCTCCCTTATGTGAAGCAGCCTGTGAAAGCACACTTCATTGACAGAACAACTTGGCTCACGTTCAGCCAGCGTGCTAGCGTAATGTGAATGGCTTCGGACCATAAAGGTGATCAGCTCTTACCACATCAATTTTACTCTCTCTTCTGCCTCGCCCACTTCATCCCCCTGCAGCCAGACTGACAGGACGAATGCCTCACCTTTGTTACACGAGGTGAGGGTGTTTCTCCTAATGACTTCAAAGCGTGCAGGCAGGCTGGGCTCTCATGTTTGTCTCCCGGTGCACGCTGCCTGGCAAAGTCCAGGGAGGCTATTGACAGTGGACTTTGGAGGGTGGGGAGAGATGAAGGCATGCGACACCAACACACACACACACACCCACTTAAAAAGACACGCGCACACAAACTCACACTTGGATCATAGGCTGGTATTGCCTCTGGCTATTGCAGGGTAATAAAGTGATCCAGAGAAAATGCAGGAGGAAATGACAGGGATATAACCATGTGTATCTTACAGCTGTTACTCTAATCAGATGTATGCTCTCACTACATTTAACTTGGGTCTTGTTTGAGTGAAATTCCTTTATTATAGCCATTGGAGAGGGGTTTAAATCTACACGTGTTGTTGTCAGTAAACAGTACTGCAGTGGTTAGATGTATTTATCAGTAGTTTGTGACAAACAGGGCTGTTGTGGGTTATCGACCCCTGGGTGGGCTATTGCTGTTTCTCCACCTTCTGCCACTGTGGTTTACCTCTCTGGAAACTCTGGCTGTGCTGCTGGCACACAATGGCTACCAGATGCAAGACGCTGGCATAGGTGAAAGTTGGCCACAGAGAAACCTCTTATGAGAGATTTCTTGAAAGCTCTTAAGAAGCCGGGGACATCTTGTTACTAATGATCAACCTCAATGTACACTCCTCAGATCATTTTTATGTCTGGGAATAGATACAGACGGAACTGATCAGATTGTGATGAGATTCAGATGCAGCATTTTTAAAGGACACACTCACTGTATTCATTCTTGTAGGCAAAACCACAGTTTCATTAGAAAGTCTAGACGAGACCTCCAGCGTTACTGCTACTGACTCCTTCTCCAATCTGTGCTCACCTCACGACACACCACCACCTCAAGTTATCCTTCAACATACACAAACATACAGTACAGCACAAAATCACGAAGACATACAGACACATTTTCATAGAATACGATACACACATGCTCACACACACACACACACACACACACACACTACTTATCTAGAGATAATCTGCAGAGATAGAGATGTGTTATTATAGGTCCCTCCCAGACGTGATGTCACTCAGCTCATAAGAGGTGTCTTTAAACTCTTGACGTAGAACTTTTTTTTAAATTATCTAGATGGAGTTGTCCTCTATAAATGTAGGTGAAAGACTGGTTTAGGTTCAACGTCCGCTAAGGGCTGTTGATGTTAGACATCAGGGTGAGTGAGTGAGTGTGAGATTTGTTTTTGTGTCTAGCAGTAAAATACATATTCCCCAGAAGTAGCTACAGCAAGAGGCTCCTCATGGAGAGGCAATGGAGCTGGATAATTATGGGGTGTGTGTGTGTGTGTGTGTGTGTGTGTGTGCGGTTTGGGGTAAAGGACTGGGGGGGGGGAAAGAAAAAAAAAATGTTGTAATTTTTACAGTGAATTCCAGCTTGATAACCAGAACCAGCTGGCTTTTGTCTCTTAAACACACACACACACACACACACACACACACACACAACTACCAGTCCTTAGCATAAACAGTTGTTTGCACAAAAATATATTGAGATGTGAATGAAAACCTACTGATGTTCAATGGGTGCAAATGATAGCAGCATCAGTGTTTCAGCTCAAGTACACTGAGCTCCACAAAAATAATACTAAATACACACAACTAATAAAATCCATTATTGCACAACCATTTGCAATGATGGTGATTGCATAACAATAAATACTCTCATTTGCCATTTTTGCAACTCAAACAAGTCTAATTTTATTACTTGGTGGAAAAGTACAAATTCATTCCCTACTCACACACTCTATCCCATTTACTTTGTTAATTATAACATGAATAAAATCATTAATATTCCTACAATATCTGCTTGATGGAAAATGTTGCAGTGCAAAAGATGACTAACCACCAGTCACACTTTTTGGTTGTTATTGGCCACTTCAGAACTTTTTCCATTCCCTTTTGTGTGTTTATCTGAATCATCCTGATCTTCTCAAAAGGAGTGAAGTTACCAAACAACACACACACAAACAACAGCAGTTACCGGTAACATTACATAAAAGACACAGGAGTGTGACTCATGTGTACACTCAATGTAAATGGAGGACATTCTATTGGAGTATCTCCCACATTGCTTTATCAGTATTACAATAGTTTTCAGCCCTATGCACTTCAACCTCCAACATGCACACAGACTGCTCGGCAGTTGACATCTCTACTAAGCTGCCTCCCTGACCCCAGTTGCCCCAGGCAACCCCTTGTTGTTGCAGTGTTTAAAAAGATGTGAGGAGCACAGTCTCCCACCAGGATAGCTTAGGGAGTGAACACAGATTAAAGTCTGCTAGTCTCACAATGGGAGCCCTTAAGGCTACACAGAAGAGAACAGTTCTACATGCGTGTGTGTGTGTGTGTGTGTGTGTGTGTGTGTGTCAACATATGAGCTCCCACTTTCTGTGATTTTTGCTTCTGTACATACACCTGTGTTTGTATGCAGATGTGTGTGCACGCCTACTTCTACCTTGCATCTCCAACGTGTACGGCCTTTTATTTTGAATGGAGACAAATGCTGTGCAGGCCCATATTGAGGCAATGAAAAGAACCATTTCTCTCTACCTACAGATCAATGGGTTCCCATTCAATTAGAAAGTCTGAAACCATTAGCGCCCGGCTAATGACTCCATTCTGGGGAGCTGGGGAGCTTTGGCCTCAGGGTAGGAGGGTGGTGGGTGGGGGAGCCAGAAAAAGCATCCAGTCTGGGTGGGGGATTTCTTTAACTGCATTCATTATGAGTGCATTACTTCTTTACTGTCTTATCGGGCAACACTTTCCAGATAGCATATTGCAGCTGGGTGTTGAATGCTTTGTCCCTCTGGTCTTGTTTCAGCAAATGCTAAAGCTGTGCACCTCCTATTACTTTGTTTCCTTTTCCCACTTGATTATTCACTTTGTTTATTTACATGAATTGTTTCTAAAAACTCTAGTTTGCCAACTCACCTTATTGCAACCCAACAAAGTGTGGAGTGAGGGGTTAACCTGCAGGTCCTCCTACTATTCCTGTACTGATGACAACTATTCATTAGTGTATGATGGGAGCAATGCTTTTGGGTGAATTCAGACATCCCTGCACTCCCAGTTTTGCTCTCCCATTTTCTACATAGTCCTGCGGCAATCATTCATTCGCCTCAACTTGTCAAATATACAGTTAGAAATACTGATCAACGGTCCCAGTAATGAAAATAACAGTTGGCCTAGACAGACATGCAATAAGATAGAAAGAAAGAAAGAAAGAACAGAAGAAAGGAAAAAGAAAGGAGCAGAAAACAGGCAAGCTGCCAGGCAGACAGAAAAATGAGTGTATATAAGAGGGTTTACAGGTAGGAACCATGTGGCTACAGGCAGAGGTAGGACGCCATGGGCAGAGTCCATATCCTGTGTCTTAATAATGCGTGCTGAGGCCTCAGGGGAATGGCAGTTTTAATGGGGAGGCAGTCTGCCACTGGTAAACACATGCTGGAGCTCAGTGAAAACACTGCTGGCGAGGAATTAGGTCATTTGTGATAAGATGGGAGCAGCATCCTTGAAATCATTTTTGGCTGCGTGCGTGTGTGTGTGTGTTATGTGGAAACTCTCCCCCATTAAACATTTGTTTAGCTTGACATTAGTTTACCTCAACAGTCTGTTAGCTTAGACAAGTCTAAATCAAATCCTTTTTCTGTTTATTACAGGGAAACTGAAATCACTCCAGTTTGGGAACTAAATAATTTCAAATAGTCTGTTACATTCAATAGAAGGGTAAAAGAAAAACAAATTTCCTACTAACACTACTGCCCCCAGTTACTCATGCTGCAGATTTGGACCCGGAATCCAGTGTAAAGCTATCAGGGATATAATGATATTACATCTCACAGCAGCATTTGTAAGTAGTGAATGAGCCATGACACCAGCCGCATGAGGTAAGGAGTTGGCCTGGTACAGAGGTAGCTGAGGTTAAACGGAAAAGCAGGGGATGTGTCATTACCCTGAGAAAACATTTGTCATGACTCTGGTCACTCTGTAGTGAAGATCAAGTGTTAACATAATCACTTCTCCAGATTTCTGAGAGACTTGTCATTATTAGAAGTAGAGTGTTTGATGGACGGCACATAAGTCAAGGTTCAGAGGAGAGGAGAGGAGAGGAGAGGAGAGGAGAGGAGAGTGCGGTCCACCAATTCCTTCCCGTTTGATTGCTCTGGTCTGGCTCATCTGGTGCAGGAAGAGCCGGGAAAAGTGATCGGGCCCATCCAGACTCGACTAGCTGGGCCTGCTCCACTTTCCTCCTGGGACTGCCAATAGGCTGGTGTGGCATAGGGAGATGGGGGAGAGGCGATGGAGGGGTTCACAAGGGGCAGTGGGAGGGAGGAGAGACTAGGTGTGGAAGGGTGCAATGGGGGACGGAGGGGAGGGTGAACGGTTCTCTCCCTAAGAAGTGCTAACTTGGACAGTGGGAGGAATTTTCTGTGGTTTATCCAACGAGAGCTGCTCCATCTGTATAAACTGCAGCCTGCCAAAATGTAGGCTCTCTCTCCATACACACACACACACACACACACACACACAAATGCACACACACAAACCAAAGGCTGCCAGAATGTCGACTCCCTCTGTCCAAAGAGGAGCAGAGAAACTTAACTCCCTCATTACTCGCTCAGATAACTAGTGCTCAGATGCTTAGATAAAAAGTTACAAGAAACACACACGAGCACACACAGAGCTGAACTCACACACACACACACTCAGTCCATTGAGAAGGTGAGTCCAGGGGCTCTCCTGGCTGAAGAGTACTTAAAGAATTGTTTTCACCCGTTCTGCTGAGCTGCTCTAATGACAGTGGTGTGGAGACAGAGGTTATGTAAGTGTGAGCTGCAATCACACTCCACGCCATTTAGATGTGACTCAGCTGGCCCAACGCCTGTTTGTGTGAGTGTGTGTGTGTAAAAAGGATAGAGAGAAAGAGAGAGAGAGACAGTGAGAAAACAGCTGAGTGAGTGTGTATAAAAGAGAAAGACATTGGACAGAGAGACTGTAAGATAGAGAAAAAGTTTGAAGAGAGGTTAAGTGTGTGTATGTGTGTTTTTGTTTTCGTCTGTGCATGTCAGTGCATGTTGGGGGTTCTGGGTTATAACACATTTGTTTGTGACCTTGCAGGATATGTCTTTTTATTTTGTTTGCTACTAGTACAGTAAGAGGGCAAACAGACATAACACACATTTGTCCCTTCCTGCTTTTTAAAAACACATTTTTGCGTGGTTGTTCAGGTTAAATAAAAGTGTGTGTGAGTGTGTAGGTGTGCATGTGTGACACACAGTGGCCCCTTAGTTTCCCAGCAGGGCTTGTGGCAGAGGACTGACATCTTTCCACAGGATATGAGAACTGTGTGATCATACATCTGAGCTGAGAGGAAAAACATACACTCTACAGCGCCTCCTTTCGTGCCTTCATTTGTATTACTCTTTCTCTCACACACACACACACACACACACACACACACACTCTCTCTCTCTCTCTCTCTCGCTCTCTCTCTTCTAAGATTGTTCGTGTCTCTTTAAAACTTTGCTCTTCTTTAGCCAAGGGGGCAGGGTTGTACTCTGTGAGTCACTGGGCTGTCCCTGGCACAGACAGACACATGCACATAAATACACGCACACACACACACACACACACTTGAAGCTCTCCATGTCTGTGAGTGGAGCTGGCCCTATGCCCAGCCTTAGGGCTGCACGGCCCCAGCACTGTATCACACTTAACCCTTCAGGAGCTAATACTGTTCCAATTTAACCCCAAAAAGGAGCATCAGCTCAGTGTGTCAAAGCTTGACTGTTCTGGTCAAGCCTCTTACAGTCTGTTATCAAAACATCTGCACGTAAACGCCACATACAATAATTCCCATAAAGGCCACAACTACTTTTCAAGCGAGCTGTTCCTTTAACGTTCAGTACAGTTGGCTGTTTAACTCTTTAGGAGGTCGACCCAAGCAGCTACAGTGCTACTGCTAAACTAAACAATAGAGAAATAGGTTTCTATGACAAGATTTATGTGACCGCGATCACAATTTTCCCTTTAACCTGTTGTTGCTTCACATGACCCCTAAAGATGCTTCATTTCTTTATTGTAAGGGAGGACGTGCTCAACTGGTTGCCTCGAAAGTTCATTCTTGATGCCCACTCACACCAGCGACCTTTGAACCTTGAACTTGGCCAACTGTATTCAAGTCTTCTGCATTGTACTGATATATTAATACTTCTTTATCTTTACCGCCTCCTCTCTTTTTGTCTCTCTTACACAAACACTTGTCTCCGTGCAGATCTCCCTCTTTGTGAGCATGCAGGACAGGAGACAGTCAATATTTAGCCTATGATGTCAGTGTGTGCGCCAGCAGCACACTCCTAGCTGGTGAACAAATAGAAGAAGACTTGCCATCTGAGCATGTGTACACACAGGAACACACATGGGCCATCAGCAAGTAATGACCATGGGATGTTAAGGCCATTGAGAGCTGGTGTAAAGTACGTTAAGTATGATGGGTGCAGTGACAAATGGTTTGACCTTATCTGCAGCAGTTGTGGGATCTGACTGTGAAAGACGTTGCACCTCCTCTCCTCTCTGCTTCCTGTAAGATAGATCCCCACGGTGCTATAGCTGCTCCAATAACCATGTCAGCTTGGAGGCAGGGCTATTGCCCTCCCACCCTTACCAGTGGGTGACCTCTGGAGTAATCCCTCGAGGGTCCAGACTAATAATAGTATATGGATATGATCCTATGGAAATGATAGTCCAGCACAGAATTAAATGGCAGTCAAATGTATGTTAAACACTGGATGCTTATATGTGGTGTGACCAGTATGGAGAGAGGGAAAGTAAGGGGTTTGGGCTTTATAACGCAGTGTTTTAACTAGAACAGTTGGCAGCACCTGAACATACAGTGGTCGAGTCAAAGAAACATACATGCACACACTAGAGGGCATGTACACACACATAGTGAGTATGGTTGCTGAGGAGTGTTCTGTAATTCTAGCGTGTGTTAATGACTCTCCCAGGCACACTGGAGAAGACGTTAAAAACTCTGGCTGTGATTTACTGTGCAGCGATGCAAGCTGGGACACGGCCCAGAGATTCACACTGTGGCACAGATACGCATATAGTCACACACGCACACACACACACAGAGATCTAAACACCAAGTTAGAATCTAATAATGAACGAAGGAAGTTGATGCTAAGATAAACAGCTTACATTTGTAAATGAAACATGTTTTCATGTGAGTGTTATCTGCATTTTATAAACTAGATAAATAATTCAACCAATTAAGTCTTCATTATCAGTCCGTGCATTTGCATGTTCAGTGTAGTTTTATGGCCAACTCTATGATATTGTGTTTGAATTAAACATTATAAAATATATTCCAATTCTCTTTATACGGGCCATTGACTGGCATTACAGTCACACATCAATCATGGGCCAAGTCACTTAGTAGCCATTAAACTGTAACAATGTTTGTGTTTATACAGCTTGGCTCTGACCGAAAACAAAAACATACGTCCTCATTTACCCACCACAATCTCGTTACGTCCATACAAACAAGTCATTTTTAATCTGCCAATTACAGATGAGAAAAAGGAAGGAGAGATCTGCTAGACGATCCATCACAAGTTTGTGGTCGGCGATGGCTGTAAAGCGCATCGCCACAATGTCGCATTGGACGACTTGCGGTCTTCCAAATGTCTTTTCATGAACTGAAAGTAAAACAAAGAGCATGAAGGCCAGCCACTCTCTAACCACTGCAAAACAATAAGGATAGGTTTTGTTTCATAGCAAGCCCCTTGTATGCTTGTGCTTTGCCCAGAGCCAGACACCTGCCCTGGTTTGGCTTTGTAAACCCTGGCCCCGGGGCATACACAGGTCTCAACCTAAGTCACCTGTATTTACCTTGGATTTACCGAGCCTCTACAGCCCAGTGGTGTGATTTGTATGATAGGATATACCGCAAAGTGGATTGCGACATGAATTGGGTAATGTCACCTCTGGTCGGGTTAAGAAAAGATTGGTAGAAGACTGATGAGGTTTGTTTTGGAGAAATCCACTCAACTCCCTCGGAAAGGTCTGTTAAGTCCGGTTCCCACAGAGTACAGCTTCGTGCCCTACTTCTGTCCTCCACCAAGAATAACATGTACCTGGACAACACTGACCATTTAGACAGCTGCAGGGAGGGTGAGAGTGAGAGGGGGCCTGGGAGTGAGGGCTGAGGTACAAAAAAGAGAAATGAGCAATTGAAGGTAATAATGCGGCACGCAATGAAAGAAAGAAAGAAAGAAGGAGAAAGAGGAATCAGGGATTGATGGGAAGAAAGAAACCAAGTAGGAGGAACCCATAAAGTTACAGTGAATGAAGGAGACAGAGAGATATGCCCCTATCCTTTAAAAAGTTAGTTGAATCTCCGGAGGTTTAATTGAATTTGAAATGAGTCGGGAGGCAGAAAGTTAGCAGAAGCTCTGGAAGGCTTAACGCTAAAGATGAAGAGCCGGTGAATGACAGGAGAGAAGACAGAGGAGGAGAAGACTCCATAACAGTAGCATACAGAGGAGTCCTGTGTGAGGAAAAAAGACTCGGCCACGCACAGGTAAATTGATCTCACGGGAGGGCGAGTAATAGTGGGGTAAAAGCTGCGAAGGAAGGTATGGATTGGAAACGCTGAGGGATGAACAGAAAAACTGAACAAAGCACGAAGACAAGGAGAAATAGGAGAAAAATAAGGACTCATACAGGCAGAGAAAAAGAGACGAGCAGTGAAGCTGGAGAGAAGTGGACAGAGGCAGAGCTTCCGCAGAAATAGAGAAAGAGGTTTAGGGTGGGCCTGGGGCTGAGGGTTTGTGAGGTGCAGGGCTCTCTCCAGAGCAAACAGAGGCTAACAGAGGGGCTGTTGTCTAGGTCAGGGTGGGCCAGGGGAGGGGACAGCAACACCGGGATGTGAAATGTGACAGATCTATTTTAGGGCTCCAGCACAGGAGCCCTTCCCTGCTCCGAACCAGGTGTCAGGGTCAGGGGTCAAGGGCAGGACAGCAGAATCTAAAGCAGCGTTTGAAGTGGATTAGTTTGACTGGAAGAGGTCCTGTAATTTAATTTTTATGTGCTGCGTGCGTTCCAGGTCCAATTCCAGGAGACGATTCAAGCGAGGAAAAGGAGCTTTGTGATTTCCTGCAAACTATTGCTCACAGCCTAAACGGAAAATGTCATAATCTATGAACATTGTGAATATGTCAACTCAAACTGTGTTGCTTTTTAATTACTGACAGTGTAGTGTATACCTATGTACATATGAACAAAAATTGATCATCGGCATCACTTCTTGTTTCTCACTATTCTATGTTTTCAGTTGCTTTTCTACAGAAAAACCAAAAGTACAAATGTACTTCCTCTTCCTCTCATTAGGCGTGTGCTACTCTCGAAATGATCTAAATGTTTGGGAAGTTAATACCACTCTGAGAACACGTTAACTCTTGGTGGTTAATTTCGCAATGCCTCTCATAAGTCATCAACATTGATTCAAATGTTGTGGTTGGCTCTCACAGATGAACACAACCTAACATCACGCTTCCTTCCTTGTCCTCCACGATCTTGCTTCCTAGTTGCTCATCTTTCCCATACATCCCTCATAGTCACCCACCTACACACTGCAACCACCACCACCACTTCCATTTCTCCCCCCCTTTAATTTCTAATGTGCATCTTTAAAACAAACCCAGTCTCCACTTGTAAAGTCACCCACCATCTACCTCCACCCCCAACCTGCTCTCTGGTCTGGGCCTATCAAGATCCAGGCAGAGGGGCTGATTATGCAGGCAGCTGTCAGCCCTCTAAGGTGAGGCCCCCCAGGCGACAGTTCAACTGCTTCAGACTGAGGCTGTGCCACTGAGCCTGACAGTAGCACGAACAACACAAAGAAAAGAATGCTAATGGTTCAAATCAGATGAGAGCTGAGATGAGAGGAGGGAGTGCGGAGGAGAAGAGGAGGGCGCTGGCAGGCACTCCTGATCAGCTGTCATTCAGACGAGGCCTCGTGTGTGTGATGGCATGTATTTGTTGTGCATGTTAGAGTGAGAAACACTGGCCGCCCAGGATTACGCCCCCAGTTACTGACATGTTTTTCCTCCAAAGTGCCTTGAAGTTTGAGAGATGAAGGAAGGGTGTGAACAGCGGGAGGGAGGGGCTGGAAAAGGCGATAGATGGATGGATGTGGGAGGCTATATACAGTACACTGCTCTGTTCCTTTATTCTTCCATCTAACATGCCTTTCCCATCTTCTATCTACCCGACGTAACTCCACCTCTCTCTTTGACTATCTGTCTGCCTCGGAGCCATACCTTACTGCGGAAAAGGCAACATATCAAAACTTAACGGCTTTTCCTTTTCTGAATAATGCTGAGTTCAATATTATTTTGTTTTGAACTACACTCCTGCACTTGCTTCTTCTCTCCTCCAGGGCAACCCCTTCACGGGAGAGACGAGATGCTTTAGCACCATCACTTACGGGCAGTCAAACAGCCTCCTGTGTGGTGGGAGCTCCTGATTGAAACATAGCACGCTCAAGACTTCAGTTCCCCTCTTTCCGATCTCTAAACGTCTGATTCCATTCGCCTCCACAGGACTACAGACAGAAAGTTAAAGCCTACAAGTGCATACGTGTTCATGCCATGAATGAGTAATGTACTCTGACAGCAGAGACAGATGGATATATGATCACCAGCTAAAGAGGACTGCTGTGACACTGAACCAGGAAGTGCTTGTCAAGTCATGTTAGAACTCCCAGCCATGAACTCACAGTAGAGCTCTTTTAGTGTTGCCTCGATCGTCACCCATAATCACGCTACAGGAAAGTTTTAAGTTTCAACTACGCACAAAATTACCTAAAATAGCAAACTGCCATTTTCCCAAACATCAACTCAAATGCCTTCAAACACAAACAGCTTGACGGGCCTCTACCCCACTGCTCTGTCTCCCCCTTACCCACACCCTCACCCCATCCCTGGCAGATGGCTTTAATTAATATAGACATGATAACGAGATTCCCTGCGATTAATACACACAGCAGTTATGGATTTAAGTGCTAGGGATTCCACATAATATGATTAACAGCAGTTGAAGTGGGGGCATCTGGCAGATGATTTGAAATGGAGGAGAGCTGGAGCGCTTGCGAAATAAGTGAGTGTGTGTGTGTGTGTGTGTGTGCGTGAATTGTGCATGCAATTTTGTGTATGTTTATTTGTGTGCCTGTCTCTCAGAGAGACGGATAGTATAAGAATGCTGGGGGCCTAACGTCATGCAATCTTAATAAGGAGGGTTTTTTTATCCACTTGTTATTGTGTAGCCAGCTGTCCTTTGTGCCATAACATAGACTACATGATGGGGCAAAGACACAATAGATAGATCTGCATGGCATTTCACCATATGTGTGCATCTGTGTTTATATAGTAAGACTTATATCCTGTAATATTTATCAGGGAAGCAGGAACTTACTGCAAATGAGACTTGATCTGCAAAGCCAATTTGCTTTGCCAATTTCCACTTTGCATGCCTTTCTTTGAAAAGACACATCAGATCAGGTATTAAACATGAAGACAACTGTTCATTATTTGCATAATAAATGCAAAACGACACCTGTTCCTGGAGTGAGGAGACTTTATGTATTGTAGCTGTAGACAAATCATATAAAATGACAGACAGATGCAAACAAGTACATCTGAGACAACTCCTTGGTTGTGTTTCTATAGTCACCACTAAAACTTTATTTTTCTTTGACTGTCAGCTGTTGGCCAATTCCTAAACACACAACTCAAAATACACAGAAAAAAGTACAACTTACAGAGAAGTTGAGAATCTATTTTGATGGTTCCTCTTTGGGAAAAAGTCTTCCCCCTTTCTTCTAAATGTATGGTTCATTTTGTCCGTCTACATTCAGCTATTTCATTCCTGTACTTTGAATGTGAATTTATTTTTTTTTTTTCACACGTGTTGCCTGTATGAAAACACTAAGCTGGACAAACTACAGCCATATGGTGCACAGTGCACAGTGCAGTCCTCTGCCCTAACCTTCTGTCTCTTGTTTACGCCGATGGCTACGTGGCTGATATTTGTATTTGCTGGCATTTGGAACTGTGTCATCATGAAGGAGACTAACTCAAACAAACACAACAGAGTACGTAACTGCTCCTCTCTGGATTAAGGGTGAAGGGTTATCATGTCAATCTCTGGCTTGTTCCAACTGTATGGAGTGTGTCTCCACACATCAGTCACACTCCAGGGGATCTGTCCAGTCCACACACAAATGCTCTGTGAGGCAAAATAAGATGCACCCTGCAGATAAACTCAACAGGACGCCAAGGGGAGGATTGTGTTCGGAAGACTGTTTGCATGTGTATATCTGTTTTTTTTACTATTTCATTAGAAAACATCTAAAAATGATAATGGCTGTCAAAACATCACTCTAGTAATGACAATTTCTCTCTAGTTTAAAATGAGGTTACTGACTGTGCTCTTCTGTACAGTGGAAGTGTGAAGTGAAATCAAGATACTGTAAGAGACAGAGGAACATCGTCAGGATTTAGTTTTTGATGAATTTTTGCATTTTTTTCAGTGAAGTTACGTCTTTCTTTTCTTTTTTTATAACAAGTTGCCCTCAACCTGTCTCATCGTCTTCTCCTTCTTTAGTTAGTGGTTCCCCAAATTTCCTAGAATAACTTTCGATAAACCTCCAGAGAATGTGCCTGCATTGCAGCAGTGGGTTTGACAGTTGTGGGTGAAGAGAGTCATAGTAACAGTCAAAGAGACAGCATAGTAATAGCAAGAAAGTTAGCATTGCTGGTCATGAAAACTTGAGTTGTGCAAATTACGCAAAATGTAATTCTCGTGGCTGGAGTGTAATCATACTAGAACTGCAACGATGGGTCAATTAATCAATTAGTTGATCGTAAAAAAACAAAAAAACAATCGGCAACTATTTTGATTGATTTTAGTCATTTTTTAAGCAGAAATGTGCTGGTTCCAGCTTCTTAGGTGTGAGGATTTGATGCTTTTCTTTATTGTACATGATAGTAAACTGAAGATCTTTGGGTTTTGGACTGTTGGTCGGACTAAACTAGACATTTGAAGATGTCACCTTGGGCTGTGGGAAATTATAACATGGCATTTTTCACTATTTTCTGTCATTTTATAGACAAAACAATTACTTGATTAATTGAGAAAATAATGACAGATTAATTGACAATTAAAATAATTGTTAGATCCCTACATCATACCGGGAAAGTGTAAATAATGATACTTGCAGACAATCAAATGTTTCGGGGTTAACGTGCCCTAATTAAGGATTTTATTATTCATTTTCTAAGTCATGCTTGCTTAGCACGATGAAGCAAGCACTAGCCACTTGTTTGAAATGTAAAATAAATTCTTGGTTGATGTTTCCTACCCAAACTGGTAACAGATCCGTCTGAATAAATGAAAGTAATGGTTTATTTGTTGAGGGAGATGTTTGAGCTGAAGCCCAGTTTATAATAATAAATCAATTTAGCAAAAAGCTCTTGATGTGAATGACGTGAAATGAGCAGAACAAATATATCACTGGAACTCAACTCAGGCTCAGCAGCACAGACACCAACCATCTCTGGCAAACATGAACATCAGTTGGGGAAATATGGCAAACTTTTATTCCGTGCTTATTCTTCAGAGAGACAGTGTTGAGCAGCAGTGGCTGTGAGCAGGTGCTTCAGCCTAATGTTAAATCACAACTCAAAAACATTCATTACTGTGTTTAGTTGCAGAAAGGCACACAACCTTGCAGTCAGTGAAAATTATATTTGCCACTTAGTTGCTAGTCAACATGATGGGTTGTCCCCCCCTTTTTTTCCCTCGCCTGCTTTCCTCTCCCCAGCCTCTCTTTTGCAGTCAAGCAGACACAGTAAAGAGAGTGAGGGAGAGTAATTTGACAAAGAAAGGGTAGAAGTTGGCACTGAAAGTGAATCAAGGGAGCAAAAGCAAACAGAGGAAGGAAGGAGTGGGAAGGGGGGAGGGAGAAAGCGGAGGAGGGAAGTTGGCGGGGGAGGCAAAGGGAATGGGAGAAAGGATGAGGGGGTGAAGCTGTAAGCAGAGCGCGGACGAACTCCAATAAAAACAGAGTGTCAGATGTAACACGTTTGTGCAGAGCGGGGACTGCTTATAATGACCCACTTCCACTTCTTGACCACGAGTGACTGGACACTCTGGTTCACGACCCCAAATCACAGTTGTACAAAGGCAGAAGGAGATCATAGAGCAAAAACAGATACTGTCATTGAAATATCACTAACATTGTCTTTTCAAAGAAACAGATCGGCAATTGAAGACGCTTGCTGTTTGACCCACCAAGAGGACTGACCTACTGTGTCGCGTTCGTCCCTGCACACGCACCAACCACACACCCAGCACACAAGTACATCAATGCACATCCAGGGTCACGTTAACTGGAGCCGCTGGGACAGAAGTGCAAGACAACCATCTCTGCTTCCTGTTTTTCTGGAAATGAAACTATGTCAAAGGCAATAATGCTGGCAGTACGAAATACTGGCAGTTAGAAACTGATCCCTAAAGCTCATACAAAATCCAAATCCGTGCACACACATCAAGACACACACACGGTGCAAACTCACACACCATTTTTAAAACAGGGGCAGGACACTACAGGGGTTCTCCTAACTGTGCTCCAGAATCCTGCATTCAATCAGAGATTTGATCACTGGTGAATACAAACAGGACATGCAAATAGTGACTTTATCTATGAATCCTCCCCTTTCCAAACCTGCTACTGATCGCTACTGGAACATTTAGCAACAGCTTGCCATCATTCCCTCTAGCCTCCAGTCCAGGCAGCAGTGGGGCTGTAACAGAGAGAGTTTGCAACGGATCTTTTGGTGACTCAGTTTTGGGAACACAGCACTCCAGGACCCCAAAATTAAAAAATATAGCTGAGGATAAACGTTGCACCTCTGAGAGAACAGGGCGAATGATATGTCGAAGGAAAGGGGCTGGATTTATTCTGTAAAATAAACAAGCATGCTGGAACAATGACTCAATTAGTTGATCAAAAATTAATTGTTTAAGTCATTTTTTAAGAATTTGCTGCTTCTGACCTTTGAATTGTGAATATTTGCTGGTTATCTTACTCATCTATGACAGTAAACTGAATCAGTACACTAAATATCTTTGGGATTTGGACTGCTGGTCGGATAAATGAGGACATTTTAAGACGTCACCTTGGACATTTTTCACCATTTTCTGATATTTTATAGACCAAATTATCGATAAATTAATTGAGAAAATAATCGGCAGATTAATTGATAATGAAAATAATTGTAAGTTGCGGCCCTCACGCATAAACAGGTGAGATATTAAACGTGAGGTGCCGTTTCATCCTGGACAAGAAGAGGAACTGTCCTTTTGCATGGCTGGAGGTAGTAAAGGTAGTAAGGGGATGTTGGTGTTTGTGTCTTGAGAGTGGTTGCTGACCTCTAACCCTAACTCAGTAATCAACAGGAGAGGTGTTGCTATGGACATCTTGTTTGTTTCTAGACACTCTTACACTCTACTCCACACACACACACACACACACAGTCACTACCTTGGTATTCCAACTTGTACACCCTCTGATCCATCCACAGTAACTACCGCCAACACACACATGCACACAAACACTTACATGCAGAGTCGAAGATGTTCTTGTAAGAATTTCTGCTAGCATACACAGAACTCGACATGCAGCTAATTACGACATATTCTGCCTGTTGCTGCTGTTCTGCCCTTTATGTGCCGTTGTATGTACTGTACTTGTCTGGTAGAAATGTTGAGTTAAATGTTATTTCTAGTGATGTTTCCCATAAGCCCCTACATGTACATCACCAGCCACCATTCAATTCTAAGACCCCCGTGGGGCTCACTCTGTTTTGGCCCCAAGTAGCCCTTAGCTCATTGACCCCTACACGTATCCCTTGGCCCCTATAGGCGGTGAGGGATTGTACAGGAGACAGGGTCTGAGTGGGAATCGGGGGAAGGGGGTGGGGTGGGTTTAGCAGCAATAGAGAGGAGCACTTCTTCAGGAAAAGCATTAAAGAGGCAGGTATTGATTTGGGATTTTAAATGTTTTTCACAGTGATATATCCAATTAGCCTCTGAACCCTCTATGGGTGTAGAGCAGGCTCCCCTGAGGCTGACGAGAGGGCCACTATAACACTTTTCCTCGGGCTCCCTCAAATGACAAGAAATAGATAATACCTGTTAGAGTCCAGACTCATAACAGCAAGGTGCTGGAGGGCTTTAGGAGGCATGTGAAAGAACTAAATCTACACTTATATTAATTCATAGAAATACTGGTGCAAAACTAACTCGTTTTTCCATGCAGGTCTATAGAAGCTCATTTTGACTTGCATCTGTTTTTATCATGCTCTCCTATCTCTGTTGTGGGTGACATGGCGACTTGTTCAGGCAATGCGGACAGCTCCTGGATATTGGTAAGCTTTAATTCTCTCTGCACATCCATGTCTCCCTCCTCCTCTTCTTACTCCTCCACCTCCTCCTTCCACCCGCTCAATCGATGGTAAGTTATTTAGCAGATAAAAGAGTTGGATCAATCCAGCAGCACATATCAGAGTGCCAGCAACTTGTGTATATTATCTGGCGCGCGTGCGTGCGTGTGTGCGACAGAGAGAGGGAGTGAGGTTGTGCATGTCTGTGTCGATGGCCTAAGCATATGTGTCTACGTCTGTACCTGGATATCTGAGTGTGTGTGTGTGCATATTTGTAGTTATACCGTAGCCTAAAAAACAGTGGTGTGTCTATCCGTGTCTGTGTGTGTGTGTGTGTGTGCTTGCTCAAGTGTGCATTCCCGCATGTCACTGCCACTATGTCAAACCCATAGTGAAAGAAATACTGAGAGGAAAAGAAGAGATGTGTCCTTGGCTGCTGAACGACAGTCACCTTTTTTTCTTTATGCATGTACAGATGACTATCTGCCTATTGTAAATATATAATTTGATTCTATTCGTCATTAGGTGTCTGAATTGAGGCAATTGAAATAAATAAGTGAAAAATGGCTCAAACCTGTGTAGAAATATGCCTCCCACTTACAGACAAAGTGCTGGTTATAATAGAAAAGCAATGTGAGAGAGAGAGAGAGAGGGCAGGAGTTTGTGTTAGAAAAGTGGAGGGCACAAATGCACGCCAAAGTGGGACAGAAAGATAGAACGATCCTGAAGAGGGAGTGAGGAACAAGATGTTAATTTGAATGTTACGAAAGCATGGAAGAAAATGTTGTTTTATGCCAGAGCAAAAATTGCTTTGAATACTGTGCTAACTCAAAGCAAATGTAGGTCCGTCGGAGGAGGAGCAGAGGCGCTGTGCTGAATACAAACAGGAGAAAAAAGCCTTTTAAGTCTGGCGAGTGCAAGACAATGTTAATAAGGTCAAAGAGGAGCAACTGTAACTGTCAAAGGTTACCAACATACACATACAGACCAACGCAGACCCGCACAGCATCAGCATACACACAGATACAAGGATATACTCGAGCACACAAAAGCCCTATTATGGGACTGTGATTATTTATTTCTGATGGTTAGCTTGTTTGGCCTAACAAAGCATTTATGAAAAATGAGACTTGTTTAAAAGTTGCTGCGTGTTTGTGTGTGTGTCCTAATTGCCTAAAACAAAGCGTCGCAAAAATTAGAATGCCTCAAACACACACACACACACACACACACACACACACGATATGCATGGATAAAAATACAAGCAAACTCACTCTTTGCACCACTCTCACACTCACAGAGACACGCACGCCACACACAGACAAACACACACTTGAGATTATGAGTGAGTCATTGCATTGCCCAGCAGGGCCTGGGGGAGCTGGGGATTTCCACGCGGAGAAAAACAGGTGACATCTGCCCAGCTCCCATACAAATCTATGTACAGTACAGCTACGTACAGCTGCTCTGCGTGCAGTAAAAACCTGCAAATATAGGACAGAAAAAGAACCTCTTATATCATGTGTGTGAGAGAGAAAGAGAGAGGAAGGCACTGAGAAAATGGGGTGAAAGTAGTCAGAGGTCATTAAAGTAGTCAAAGGGCACTTGCCACAAACTAAAACACCTCAACAGCTGAGACACACCTGCTTATGTGATTAGACACCCACACACACACATGCGGTGCCACAGTCCCCACCCCTGGAGATTCAGCCTTGTGCTTACCCATACACACAGTTGAGATGGCTATGCATGGCCTGTTTCCACCTCAAATAAAGTTCACAGAGACCGTACACAAATCAATAAACAACATCCTAGCTTAGCACCAAACATAGCTTGGCCCTTCTTCCTGTATCACTGCTTGGGTTTCAAACACACCTTACTTCTTCCTTTCAAGTGACGTGTCGTACCTGCCTCCCAGTTTGTCTGTTCTCTAGTGAGTTAGGAGTGAGACAAACCGGATGATTATCAGGCCATGTAACACCATATTTGGTCATTCTTACAAGCCCCACAGATGCCTTGGATGGGAAATCCCCCGTCTAAGGCTTGGCTCTAAGGCTCAGGTCTGATGGGAAGATTTCATTATTGTTTAGTGCGAGGAGTTTGCAAATGAACTACCCTGAACTAAAGCTGGTTACTGCATGATCAACATTATATGTATGATTCATCAATATGGGATATTTTTTAATTGAATATTTTAAATATATATAAATGTTAAAGACAACTCTCTAATTTCTGGTGGTCATAAGAATTCTGTGACCTAAAATGGGGCACAAATCCAGAAGACTGTGCATTAATGATATATATACCTATTTATTGTGTGGCAAAACAAAAGTACTTGCCTCGTTAACACTACGTTTTTCAGACCTCCAGCTCTAGCTGTTAAGAGTCCATGACGACCTCTTCTCCCACCTAACAGCTTTACCCACAATCTCTCTTTCACCTGAGCTTTTGGTGTATTTCAATGCATGTTGCATCTATGTATATTTTAATGGATAGTGTATAATGTTATTATTTTGGATCATGCAGGCTCCTGCAAAACCTAATGGCAGGACTGAAGTAATATGTCAGGAGTCAGCCAGACAACATCACGTGTGTCGTCAAGTATGTCCTTGTGTTCACCTTTTCATCTAGAGTCATCATATTAACAAGTAAGGCACGAAAACACTGCGTAATGCAAAGCGTTTTCTAAAAGTGTGAAATGTTAAGTTTCTTGCTCGTACCCTGTATTCATCCTGTTTGTTTATCCTTGTCCGCGCATTTGTATGTGCTTAACAGCTGCATGCCCATACACTTGTCCGTCTGTCTAGTGGCCTATTTGCACAACTAATCTCCTGGCCAGCCATCCACCCGGTCACCTGTTTTTCTTTCAAGTCTATCTGTCCATCCATCCACCTGTGGGGCAGCAGAGACACAAAAGCTGGGGCATCGATTTATGTGTCTGTGGTGGGCAGAGAGATGTGCAGTGTGGGAATGGCTATCGGGGAGTGTTTGACACAGACCGATATTATTCATCCCGGACAATATCCTAAAATGGCTAATTATACGGACCAATTAGCGGGCTAATTAGACAATTATCTAAGCAGACAATCTATTGGCTGGAGAAAATCGATACAGGGAAGAGATAGCGGCAGAGATTAGGATTTACTTTTTATTACCTCATCTGCCCGCCTGCACTGCTCATGAAGAGTTGGGGTTATACACACATAGTTTAGAACCCATCAGTATCGTTTAGCCTATGAGACCAAAATGAAACCTCAAACTTTAACTTTGAATTTGGGAAATTTCCCTTTCCAACAAGTTCCTCTTTATTTTGGGGAGATGTTGAATTGTAATTTGAGTGTTTCCTCTGGGCGTGTGTGTGTGTGTGTGTGTGTGTGGCATGCAGGAGAGAGGTGACAGCAGATTTGTAGGAACGAGCCAGAGCTGCTGTTCCCACAGGACAGACAGAGTGAGTCAGATCCCACTGCAGATCTTATCTGATCATCGTGTCACTATAGACCTTCTCTCCTTTTACTTCCCTACTCCTCTCTCTGTTTACTCTGACTCTCGCTGCCTTTCTCTACGGCTGAATCATACAAAGGATTCATCTTTCTTCTTCGGTTATGTCCCTGACACAAGTGCACGGTTACACACACACCCACACACACAAAGCTCCTTTTCCATGTGCACAACACTGGCATCCAGTCAAAGTGGCGCTAAATTGTATTAAAATAGTGCAGTGCTCGTCGCAAATTTACATGCGAATTAGGGAGAGTAGAAGTAATTACTCCAGGCCAGTGCCGCTAATTGAATAAGGGTGCAGCCTTTTCTCTCCTCTCTCCTTTTTCATTCTATATACGCAGGGCTCTGTGCTTCTCTTCAATGTCATTATGCCACTGCTTTGCCCTCTTCAAGGGCCCACACATCATAGGCAAAAGAAAGCAATGGAGAGTGCTTTGCATGTGTGTGTGTGTGTGTCTGTGTGCATTTATAGGTATTTGTTTTGCCAAGTTGTTTTTGTACTGTGTGCGAAGCGATGATGTGAATGTGATGGCCTATTGTACTCTATGTGGGCTCACCAGTGTGTATTTGTATTCCTGAGCCATGTGGGAAATTAGATGGATAGAAATCTATGCACATTAAGATGTAGATGTGCTGTTTGGTGGGTACTGTCATTCTCTTCGGGTCCTGTGGGAGACAAATCAGAAGCAAGAGTGAAAAATACAAGCAGATAGGCAGACATGACCAGAGCACGCAGAAGTGAAGTAGGCCTCGGAGAGAACAGGTTGCTTGTGAGGTGTGGTGTATATGAGCGCAACTGTCACACTGACACACACAGACTTTTCCCATCGGAGCATTTGCATGGCAAAGTGTCTGCTGGCTGATTCCCAGGTCTGCTTTATTCTGTAATGGCGGTGAGTATTACAATATAAAACTGCTAATGCATGAACAGATGCCTGCAATACACCTGCAATGGCTCAATGTTGGTTTGTGCATGCCTGTGGAAAACATATCAAAAAGATTTCTCCCCTTTTTTTATATTTGAAAACATTCTACAGAGACATAAATCTTACTTCTTTCTGTAGGTCTGTGTGTCAGCCATACGGTGTGAAGGGGAGAGGCTGGCTGCTCTCAGGAATATCAACCTGTGGCTGTCAGCCTTATCAGATCTAACCCACTCAGGGAGAACTAAACACACTCCCCCTCTCAGACGATCTCTCTTTCTCACACACACTAAAATGGCATACACGAAAACACACACACACACACACACACTCTCGCTATACACACATGTACATCTCCATTCATATACAAACACCTTCACAAGACCAGAACGCATGCATGAGAGAAAGTTCACAACAGACTTACACTGAAACGTTTGGGTCACTTCTCCTGGCCAACATGACCTCCGGCAAAACCACAACTTGTTGTTTTTACACTGTTTTAGCACAGATTAATCAAACCAGATATAACATGTTAGTGAGCTTTAGAGGTGCTGGAAGGCGGATTTTGTTTGGACAGAGCCAGGCTAGCTGTTTCCCCCCATTTCCCCACTAAGCTAATAGTCTGCTGGCTGCTTCACATTTAGCGTACACACATGAGAACTTCTCACCTAACTATCAGCAAGGAAGCAAATTTCCTAAAATGTCAAACTATTCCTTTAACCTTTTCATTGGAACTGTTGGATCTGTTAACTGCAGATACTACTGTTAGATTAGACTTTTATTAATAAGCCAATCAATTCATTAAATAGCACCCAAAAGGCATAGATTTAGAGCAATCACACATATTTTAATCTCTTATGATTTTGCAAACATGACTAAACATATAACAATAAACCCGAACAAATCCAAGCCCAAGGGATTTAAGAGAAAGTCAAATCTGAGCTAATCTACTATCAGGACAAGTCGTGTGTTTGTTTCGAGTTTAAATCGATTCAGAAAAAAAATTGAATTCACCATTTCTCTTTCAGCTATTTCCTTAAGTGCTAGGTCATGTTCATGTGTGTATGTCAGCGTGTGTGTGGGTGTGTGCGTCTTCACTGGTGCCGATATTATGAGTGAAAATACCTGCTGACGCACAACAGCCAGACTCAGAGGTCAAACGCTTCAGAGCTTGCTTTCATTGATTCATAGCCCCCAGGTAGAGAGCACACATTGAGTCCAAGTGTGTCTGTGTGTGTGTGTGTGTGTGTGTGTGTGTGTGTGTGTGTGTGTGTGTGTAAGCGATAGAGATACAGACAGAAAGTCAGACAGACAGCATGCGTGTGTGTCTCCATCCTAATGTGTCTATGTGTGTTAGCGTGTCTGTCTGCACCCGGTGCTATTGCCCCAAACAGAGCTTCAGGCCAGCCTGTGTTTCCTGGCTAGGGGCACAGTCATTGCTGTTAGGTGTTAACAGGAGGGATACAGAACGAAAGAACAAAAGATGCGCCTGGAGCCAACACTGAAATGCCTTTGAGAAACAGGGGGAAGATCTCCATGGGGGTAAGGAGGGATGAGGGAGCGAGCAAGGAGATGTAACGAGGGGACACACGGTGGCGTGAGACCAAAACAAGGAGGGTTTGTCACTCTTGCTTCTCTCTCACACACATCAGAAAAGAGGAAGATGGGTCACGAATGTGATTTACAGTAAATAGAGTCCTCAGAGCTCCCCTATCTAACTAATCCTCTCAGCTCCTGTCATACAAACGGAGGGGGGAGAGAGAGAGAGAGAGATAAAGAGATGAAAGGAGAAAAAAAAAACACAGAGGTGAACAACAGAGAGAGCAGTTAAGGATACAGAAGTCATGAATCGTGTTTGGACTGTGTTCTAGCTTTCATGATTACGGCAACTGGTCGCGAGTCACTGACGTTTGTGGTTTTACAGCATCAAAACCTCTTTGTTTGGCAGGCACATCCTCTGTCCGCATCGTTAGTCCATCCAGATAATCCAGGTAGCTGACAAAGAGCTATTCTGGAGGGTATATACAGTGTTGCAGCTGATTCCTATTCAAAACACAATGGAGCTGGCAACAGAGCTGTACTCATCATGTACGAGGGGACACCGGACCTTATTCTCTGTTGTAGTGGTTCTACACGTTGAAGGAGTTTCACCGCTCATACACACAGCCAAACATCCTAAAAACTGTGGTATTTGCATACATCATCGTGCCCTTTAATAGCAAACCACAAACAAAAATATTTGTCTGGTACAAAATATTTACATTCCTTATTTCTTTTTCAGGGGCATATGAGATTCCTCCTTTGTTCATATGCCATCTATCTGTTTAGAATGAAGCCAGATATTTTTCGCTGAAATGTAAAAGTAAACACTGCTGTGGAAGTCCCTCCATTTCCTGCTGACTTCCTGTCATGGGGATTTATGCACACACACACACACACACACACACACACACAGTACAGGGAGGGTAGTGCTCTTTCTCTATTTCCCAGCAAAGCTATGCCTGTCAGCACTACTTTTTCTACACTGACCTGTCATAACCACTACACAAACAGGTGGATCAGGGGTGAAGTGGAAGTCAAAAGAAATAAGTAGAAATATTTAACCCCAAAATGTCTGCAACTGGTAAATGAAAAAAGCCACAAGGGCTTGATTCAAAGATATGTCGTCAAATTTGCTTTTAGCAATAATGCTAAACATGCTTAAAGTTTCATTTAGTTTCTCATTTCCCATCAGTGCTTTCAGGCCAAGCCTCAAGTAAACTACACATCTTTTACTCATTAAAGAAATCCCCTCTAACTTTTGCCAGATTTTAGATTAATCACAGGTCCCAACATAATTTGTAGAAGCTATCATCCTGTGTAGTCATACCATAAATCTACAGTTGCTCTAAATTCACAATGCTTGTTGAAAACAACCCAAAAGCCAAATCTAAAACTAGTTAATTCCTGCACTGCTGCTGTAGTGCAGGCTGCATACTGCGACAGCTGAGTACGTAATGTGACATTTTATGCCATAAAGTTAGCAAACATGCAAGCATATGACAAAAACTGTTACTGAAAGTGTGTTGGTGTTAAACAAAGAGGAATACACAAGTACCTGACAATCAACACACAGCAGTGGTTCTTGACAATACTTCCTAATTCACAGTAATCAATGGGGGAGTCTGCACTATTGATAGGGACAAACCTTTGATAAAACCTAGTTCACAGTGCACTTTTGCCTGTTTCTCTCCGCTGATTTGTACATCTATTCATACTGAGTGTCTAGCACTGGAAAAAAACTATTGAACAATAATGATAAAAGTATTTCTCACAACAACAGAGACTTAGCTTTGTGATATGCTTTGAATTATGATTGGATCAGAGAGGATATGAAATATTCATCTGTGGTCTCCTGCAGGGACGGCATGCCGTTAAAAAGGCATTGATTTGACAAGCCAAACAAACGCTGATGAGACCTGATAATCAATGGCGGCATTGATGACAGTGTGTGGTGGCCCTGGGCTCCAAGCGATTGGATGGGCTCACTGTGAATAATGAATGAGGAGATTCCTGATTGATCATTGAGGTTGTCTCTCTTTCAGACACTCAGCTGGCATTTCAATGGGGCCTCCAGCACCGGAGACAACACGCCGACAACATGGCGACACCAACCGTCCTGCTGGACTAGTCGCATCACTGCTTCCCAACAAGATTAAGGACAAGATGTGAATCGATACGGTCCATTCATGATGCAAAAAAAAAAAAAAAACAGTTTTTTTAACATATGAGAGCACAGTACAGAATATTATGTAAATGCTGTCAATAAATGTATGAGACAAGAGAATCATGGGCTACGAGTAGGATTGGGGACAGGTGAGAAAACGTTAAGGGTCTTCAGTGACTTTGTCTTTGACTAGAAAATGTCTGGACTGTTTGTCTGGTACCCAAGGGTGTACACACACACCCAAACACATGCATAAAAACCCTCACACACAGATGACAGCAGTGGTAGGGTGCGTTGTGTTTTGTCATTTGCCTGGCTTCCCCACACCAGTGCTGAATGTCAACTCTCTTTTCTCTTTTGTACTTGGAGGAGGTGGAGGAATGATGAGGGGAACAAAAACACCAAACAACAAAAAAGGTCCCCAACAATGCCGCTATCTTCGCGGCATCTACTGCCGCTGTCTCCTTCTCTTCACCCTCCTCTTCCTCTCTCTCTCTCCCTTTGTGCTCCCCCGTCCACATTCACACTCCCTCATAGAATATCACTTAGCTCTGCCCTTGAATCCTCCTCCGTGAGAGCACGCACTGAGGTGCACTATGAAAAGACTTGAAGAAAGAAAGTGGGTGGGATGCCGCCGCAGTAATGACGCAGAGCAATATTGTTATTGTTGTCTCAATGTAACCGCAGCAAGTTTAATGTCATGTATGTTGCATGCTTTTGTGTTACAGTTGGTGGGCGGTAATGAAGATACACTAACACCACTAACTTATCCCTTCATTATTTGCTTTCTACTACCCCCCTGTTCCATCTCTCTCTCTGAACTCTGGGTTTCTCTCCCGGTGTGAGTATTTATTTCGATGATGAGGATGATTATGCGAATGAAAGAAAAGTGCATTATCTGTCTAGCCAATAAGAAACCCCTCCATGATTTGGCCTCAACTAATTAGGCAATTCATCTGTTTTGTTTTTTTCCCAGCTTAAAAACAACCCATCATCATCACGCTATTATTTCTCTTTCCTCTCGCTATCTATCCTGTTTTGAAATATGTCTGTACCTCTTCATATCCTTCCTCTCTCTCACATGTTTATTTCTTTGTCTTAGTCTTTTCCATCAAAATATTATTCATATACTCCTCACCTGCATATCCTTACTCCCTCCCTCTACTCTTCTCCACAGCATCACTGCATATAAATGCAGGTATAGAGAGTTATTGATCCACAAAGGAGAAAGCAACGAGGAGAATGACTGAAACTCTGCTTTACACCTAACCACAGCCATGGGACAGTTGTCTGGAGCCACAGAGTTACATTTACTACTAATGTAAATCCCTGTAAAATTTCCCAACTACGTTTATGATATCAACAAGTGCTGACGTTTCCTTTCAGCTCTAAAAATGAACTGGTTACAAGCCAAGCCCATCTTCATGTCTCATTTCCCACCAAGTCCCAGCTTCCCTGGGTGGACTCTCTTCCTCACCTCCCTCTCTGTCTGTGCACTAAAGGTTAATCTGCTCCTCAAATCAGTCTCAAAGAGTTAACATTGCTCTGGATGGACTCCAAACCACAGCTCGCCATATGGGGTTCTCATTGCAGACCATGAGCCTGAAGACAAACCTATAGTCATTGTATACAGGTGAGCTCCGCCATAGCTGTGTCACAATGAGACAATGTGGGACAGTGTGTTGCCCTGGTCTATCATATGCCCAGCAGTTAACAGCCTTTGGCAAAATCCCAGTTTCTTCCTCTCTGCTCCCAGGAACCAGCCTTGTCCCTGGACTCCAGCCAACCAAATTCTCCCTCTGTGAACTCCTGAAAAGCTGAGCAGTCTATGCTGTAAGAAAGAGAACAAGAGAGCAATGGAGAGTGAGAATAGCTAATACCAATGTTTGTTCCTCTCAATTACAGTTTTAAATGGAAATCAATGTAGCAGAGGGAATGAGCAGAGCCCTTAACGTTGGGGTGATAATCACATTAAGACAGGGCTTAAATCAACACCAGACCTTGGCCTCTGGAGGGGGAAGAACAACACAGAAAGAGCCAAGACTATTCAATTCGCTCTCTCTCTCTCTAGTAATCTATCTATCACTCTCATACAACAGTCGTCTCCAGCTCCCAAACCGCTGTCTGGTTGCCGGGATACCACCCATAAGTTTCACCATGGTAACATCTGGAATAAAGGTGGGTGGGCAGGGTGCCAGGACAGGCCTGGAGTTTCACTGTGGCCATAAAACTAACAAAAATAAATCTTTGTTCAACTGCTCTTCCCAGCACGATGCAACACTACACGTGCACACACACCCAGTCACGCACCTCTCAGCCAATTTAATCCAAGTTAACTGTTTCTCAGCTCCAATAACAGACAGACAGTGAGGGGCTTTTGTTCCCCTGCTCTCAACACTGAGCTAAATTGGTATTTTTGGATGCTGATTCTGTATGAAAGCTGAAGTTACAACAGCAGGCTCTATCTTTTTGTGGGCCCCCGGCAAAGTGGCATTTTCTGGAGGAGCAGTGAGGCTTTCCCTCGACCTGCTCCTGGTATTTTGGTGACTCTCCAGACACCCAACGTGGAAGGAGAGGCGAATTCTGGGGTCAGGATTTGCTCAAGAGTCTGCCTGTTCAGGACAGCTCAGAAGCACACAGCATCTCAGGAGTCTTGTCTGTTACAACGTCATTACACATGTTCAACCAGAAGAGACATCTAAATTACAGTTTTATTTTGATTATGGCAATAATTCCAACAAGGCATCACTCATCCACAACAGCTTGCAAGTATGAACGCCTTCTCTGTCAATTAATTAACTCCCTGTATAGAGATCTGAAGGTGGCAGGTACTGTATGTGTTCCATCTGCACTCTCATTTGTCAAACTATGATTACGCATGCCAGATCCACTGATTATATCTCAGTATTCTACGCAGATGTGTTGGAGACAGTGGCATTAGACACAAATATGGTACAAAATGAGCTTCAAATGACACAAATCACCACTCCTTTGTATTTACACTCCCCTTGTGAGCTACTCCCACCCATTTACAGCCACACAATTACCAGGAATGGGTTAAAATAAAAACACAGTGCAACCAAGGTAAATGCACTTGATTTGTTACATAATGCAGCTCTTGAGGTGCATAAAAAAGTAACATTACATAATTTAAGAAAACATTTTTTCCCCTAATTTTCATGTTGCCCTTGTATAAAGGAATGAAGTTTCACAGCTTGAGTGACTGATCTGTATGTGTGAACAGGGCAGTAAATGGTAAAAGCTAGAAAAAATACTTTGACGGCATTTACAGCTATTTCTACGAGTCTTAGTCTTAAGAGAATTTACAAGATATTGCCTCTTCTTTTCAACATCATCAGAGACAAACAAGTAACAACAAACAAGCGCTGAGCCACTACAGTCAGCTAAACCACCATATTCCCTTCTCTACCTGCTGTAACACTGACATGCAATCTCTCCCTCCTCCTCTCTCTGTGTCTGTGTCGTCACAATCCCAACCTCCCTGTGCCCATCCAGTGTAGTAGAATACAATGCCCTGATGCTGGAAGGTAGAAAAAAACACACACACACACACACACACACAGGTCCCCCTCCTGTGCACATCCTCCATGCTTGGAGGGTGAAGATATGCAAAGCGTCACTATCATCAAAACAAAAACTGCAGGGGAATATAGGGCAATTGAGTGAATTAAAATGCATCCCTGGAGACATGTCTTTCTTTCTCTTCTCCTTGCTCTCTTCCCCTTATTTCCACACTGATCTTGCTGGAGAGAAAAAAAGGTTTCTCTTTGCAATTTAGTTCAAATTACACATCCTTGTTCTGGCCAGATGCTGGTCCAAGTCATAGTAACATGGACCAGCATCTGTGATTATTTAGGATTTGAAAATTGAAAGCAGTAGAGGTTAAATGTTTTAGTCATACAGCTGGCACTCTTTTTCACAGACTCGCTGACAAACACTTGGATAGGATATTGGTTCAACCGAGGACATGCAATGTACAAACTGTATTTTGAATAAAATGCATTGAAAATTTGCAAGGAGAGTAGAGGAGAATGTTCAAGGCCAAGACCACGGTTCAGTCCTACCACAGTTAAGCCAAATTTGTGTGATGGAGCTGCGCGATTTGGCTAAAAGAATACAAACTAATAAAAGTATAATACTGATATAAACTTTAAGATGCAATATACTTACAGCAGAGAGTGATTTGTGAATGAAAGCAGGAGTAGCTGAACAATATCCAGTTGAGCTAGATCAGCCGATATATATCTGTAACAATATTAGCTTATTGCAGATACACTCAGTTGCCAGTTTATTGGGGACACCTAGCAAAAACTAGGTCTATTATTTTGTCCAACCCATTTATATCAATGAGGATTAGGGTTAATAACAGAAACACCTCTTTGTATAATGCAATACAGTTCAACAGCACCACAAACTACAGCCTCCCAAGTGATCATAAACTCCCCTCTGGCCACAATTGGCCACTGTCCAGCCATGGTGGCAAAAAAAAAGAAAAGATGTTGTCCATCAAATATAAACTCATCAACCGCCTTCTCCTACATCTTTAACTTGGATGGACAAATGACTGTGAGCCAGACAGCCACATAACTGGACAGAGTGATGGACATTAACGTGAAATGGATGGAGGAGTAAAGAGTAGAAGAAGTGCAGGAGGAAGTGTGGTGGTGGGGGTGGGGGCAGTAAGAGGTGTGTGTCCAGCCAATGTCCAGACAGACACTGCTCAATAAATCAATGAAGAGGTCACACAGGCAGGTGGTTTGAGAGTAGCCATTGAGAGCTGCTCTTCATCTGATCGGCTAGATTAGCACCAGAATGACTCCATGCTTTTCTCTGTCTCTGTCTTCCTTTCTGTTCCCCCCTACCTGTCACCTAACCACTAAACCAACTACAGTGTGTCCTTTACACAAAGCTCTCAGTGAAATCGAGGGAATGTTGGAACTATTGTGGAATGAATGCTCTGAAATACTCTACAGAGGTTTCAGATGTGTTTTACAGTTAGTTGGGTGTGAATGGAGATAGGATTCCCCAAGACACTTGAGTTGTTTTGAAGGAAATCGCTACAGTTAATGTTTTTGTTTGAGATATAATAGCGTCTTGATTCATCTTCACTTGGGAGAAAGCACAGCCAACCACCCGCATGTTCTGCTTTAATCCATACTACTTAATCTTTGTGGAAAAGGCTCCGCTTATCGTGTCTCCTGCATGTAAGTCTGTTTTTATCTTCTGCTCTCTCCCTCAGACTCCCGCACACACGCACACAAATGCACTTATGAAAACACTCACACACATACGTACATACATACACAAAGACACACACTGTGTGCAAAGCAGGCGCATGTAATTACCTCAGTACAACGGTGCTACAAAATGCCAGACAGTGTTTGCATCAGCGTGTATGTGTTTAGAGTTTTGTAATTAGCAGAATACATTTAAATACATTTGGCTGAAACACTCCTGGGAGAGTTCCTGTTTGCTGTGTCTGCCTCAATCTCTCGCTCCCTTTATTCTCCCTGCTTGTATCTCACACTGCCTGCAGTACTCCTTTTCTTTCAAATTTACAAATCAAGCTCTTCCCTTCATGCACTGGTGTTTTGTTCTCTCCTTTATGTTCTACCTCACCAGAAACTGGCCGATCAATGTGCCTATTGACCCTGCTGTGTAGTTTGCATAATGGCAGACCACTATGGCTGAAAATCAGCCACCACGTCTGGGCCTGCTCTCAGCCTAGCACCACAGGACAACTTAACTTCCCTGAGGACAACATACTAAAATATATGGACTCTTAGTAGTGCCTCAATGTGGTCTGAAACATCATTTTTTTAAAGTCCATCTACGCTCTTTCTTTTAGTTTTAAAAACCAATCAATCAACACGCAAGCACAAATTCATTTCCTCATGTCCAGGTAGCACATTTTATATCACTGGACACCCTTATCTAGTAAGGACTTACACCCAACCTCCCCGTCGAGCCCCCCACCCTGCTCATCAAACCAGTCTTAATTATTCAGCAGGCAGCCTGGTATCTTTCATCTCTCTGTTAATTGCTGCGGTCGACTTCTCACTGGGACCACTGTGCCCAATGAAAGCCTCCGCTCGCACTGTATTGTACCACCGGAGGATGCATGTGGAGCGGCTGTGTGTGTGTGTGTGTGTGTGTGCGCACATGCGTGTTGGGGCGGGATTGAGATGTAGGGATGGAAAGGTTAAATTCAAAGTGTGAGTGATTAAAACATCGCTGCTTACAGCTATAATCAGGGAGACAGAGTAATCAAACATGCACTCATATAGTCGCAGCTTTGGGTTTTTGTGGGTCAAAAGTGGTGAGAATCTGAAAGGCTGTGTCCAGAAAGACTCCTTCATTCTTATTCACCATTTCCTACATAATAAAAAAAACAGTGCACTCTATAGTGATCAGTACATTGAGATTTAAGACACTGATAAACATCAAATCATCATAATTTTTGCTCAATCACTGAAAGTTGGAGCATCACATAACTGTAATTTACTAAATCAAATGCAATGCATTGCACTATGGGAACTTTAGTGGGAATTTTTGAGGCCACCGTAAAGTGAATACGTTTCAATCTTACAACAGTGAATGTTATGTCTCGTCAGTTATGTTAAGTTCCATGTCTGTCATGTTTCTGTTTCCTGTTCTGGCTTGTCTGTTTTATTTTGAAAAGTCTAACCTTCCCTCTCGTTTCAGGTCCCTTTACTTCCTGCCTTTGTGTGTTTCCCGCCGATGTGATTGTCTGCCCCGCCCAAACTGTTTCCACCTGTTCCCCATTACCTCTTGTGTATATATTGTCGGTGTCTCCCTTGTCCTGTTGCCAGATCATCTCCTACACTTCATGCCATGCTCCTTGTTTTTGGATGAACCTGATCGTAAAAACTTTGCAACTTTTATTAAAACTTCTGAAAAGCCAGCCTGATTTCTGCGTCCTGCTTTTGGGTCCACCTGCTTTGTTGTCTGTGTAACAGTGAAAAGTCAAATAAAACAGTGGAAAGTAAATATAGTACACTAGGTAGCAAATAGGGAGTCATGTCAGACACACCTCTTATGTTATTATATTGTATATTAAAGCTAGACTGACAAATTTAGAAAGAGTGTCTCCATTACATAGTTTGTCCACCAGAGATTATTGACAAGTTGATTTCAACTGTAAAATGTCCCACTCTTTATGTATCTTGGTCACAATTTTTTTTTAATGCCAGGAATCTGTATCAAGATTGTTGTTTATGTTATGTAATTATGTTTTTAAAATGTACTATCAACAGATATATCATTATTGGATTTTTAAAACATCCAAATATTGATATCCATATCGGCCTAAAATATCAGTATCAGTCAGGCTATATTGTACATCATCTTATATGTGCACTAATACTTTTGTCAGTTTCTACTCAAGAGAGCAGCAGCCTAAAATACCCAGGAAGTAAGGCAGAGGGTTTTAGGCAAGTCTTGGTTATTGACTGGGCAAAGCAGACAGCTGCCCTACGGCCCCAGACCCCCAGAGGGCCACAAAAACCCTAGGTTAATTTGAACATTTGTTTAGAGAGTATCATATCATTTTCATTTCAGTATCAACTGAAATGAAAATGATCTTGGGTTGGCTGGGTCCTGCATTATTACCTAGTACTGTGGCCTTGTCATGTTGAGGAGGCCTGTGTAAAAAGATCTAGTTTTACATGGCACAAATAGCAAGATACATTCTGTTTAATTTATTTACTTGACAATGACAGGATACATAATGCACAGAGGGGGCAATTGGATGAACAATCATCTGTGGCAGGAAAATAAATAGGACAACAAACAACTTTTGGACATTCATTTAGAAGTCTTGACAAGCCACAGCTCACATCTGTCATATCTGAACAAAACATTCAACAAATAAGCAGGAGAGGGGGGAAAAAAGATTTTTGGAGAAGAAAAACATAGCTTGTATTGTAGTTAGTAGATAAATTGCAGTTAGCCAGACACTCAGCTCCATAATCAGTAGACAGACATACTGGCGCGTGAGCACACAGAGCAGGAGTAGGAGTGATGGGGTGAAAAGTGATGGATAAAGAGGGAGAGATGGTGGGGAGCCTTGGCCACGAGAGCAGGGATGAATGGGTTATACCTTTGGTCTAAGATATACAGTTTGAAGGAAGACAGATACATGAAACATGACTGCCTTGGAGGACTGCCTGGGTTGGAGACGTGCATAGAAGAAAACACAGAAACAGTAAGGACGGATGAAAATAGCTCAACTACGTGGTTGGTTTTTGAGAAGGACAGAAAGTCAGAAAGAAAGAAGTGAGGAAGAAATAAAGAAAGCAAGAGAGAAAGAAATGTAGAAAGTTTCCACAGTGAAAGAGAGCCATGACAAGAAGCTATCATGTTTTCCCAGACAGCCACTTTAGCCCTGAAACGATACATTCTGACTGGACCTTTACAGCATCACACACGTGCATGTGCACACACACACACACACACACACACACACACACACACACACACACACACAGCTACTACAACATACATCAGTGGGCTGGAAACAGCACATGATAAATTCTGAACACAATACATTTTGTCCAAAAGATTTAACATCTAATTCAGGTCTGACAGCTCTCTCCATCTCAAAGCCAGACCGGTTACATTGATCTCCACACCACGCACAGGCGGCCTTGGACTTAGATAGTCACAGACACACACACATACACACACACACACACACACACACACACACACACACACTCACAGAGAAAAGAGACTACACAAACCAAGCAGGTTCAGACCGCCTCAGGGATCCACACAGCCAGCCAGCACTTTTAAGTACAGACGCTCTATGAAATGAGTAAGAAAAAGCGTTCCAGGTGTAAACTAATATATTTGAGTGTTGTGTATCTTGGCAAAGCAGCCAAAATGACTTGCTCACATTTCAGACTATTGGTTTCCCCATTTTCATCAATGGCTTAATTTCCTCCACTCTGTTGTTTTCTTTCTTAACTCCTTCAATCCTTACTTCTGCTCTCTGGGGAGTCTTCAGGTCTCCTCTGCTGGGTAGACCATTTGGAAGAGATGCTACAAGTAATCAATGTAACGTGTGTGTGTGTGTGTGTGTGTGTGTGTGTGTGTGTGTGTGTGTTTGTATTGACATCTGTTGTGCTTAAAAGTGTTTGCAGCGTTGTTGACAGGTCAATAATGAAGCTTGCACGTGCAACAACGAACAGGGAGAACATATGCGACAAAAAGACACACAGGTCCATGAAACAAGAGCATGCACACATACAGATATTCATGCACAAACACACAGAGTGACACTTAATGTAAAGCAGCTGTGAATGGAGGCAAGAGATGTGTGTTTACTGTAGTGGTTCAGAGTCCTTGGTGTGATGAACTTTGACCGCTGATTCTGATAGAGAGAGAGACTGAGAGCTGCAGCAGCGAGGATAAGGGGAGTGGGGATGCAACTGTCTCTGGGGTCCATACGCACACACACAATCGGTCGTCACTGTGCTTTTTCAAACTAATGGATTGCAATGCCTTAGATTATGAGTTGGCTTGATGCCCTGTAGCCGGTTCAGCTACAGCTTCAGGAGGTATTAAAGGGAGGACATTGGAGTCTCAGCTCCCTGGACTCCCAGCTCTGGGACTACAGCCCAACGGTGCAGAGGCCAGGGCAAGCACTGACAACGTCAACTCATCACTGAGTGGCACAGGAGAGAGAGAGTATCAGCGTGTGTGTGTGTGTGTGTGTGTGTGTGTGTGTGTGTGTGTGTGTGTGTGTGGATGCATGTTTGCTGGGAAAAAATCTAGCACACACTGGAAAAAAAAAATCAAAGGTTTACATTTCAGACTAGACACTGCTTGTGTTTAGACAAAGTTTAATGTTCAAGAACTTTGAAAACATGTTAATATTTCTCCAAATAAGGTATCAAAAAGTATCAGTAGTATCAGGTTCCACTTGGTTCCTATTATCTGAGACCCGACATGGAACCCAAGATGTGTAGCGTCCAAATTATATTCAGTCTGATTAAGTCACGGAGGGTCCTGTTGTAACTACTGCAGGTCTTGGGTGTGTGTGTGTCCATAAGTCTAATAATTGAAAAGATTCAATTCAATTCAATTTTATTTATATAGCGCCAAATCATAACAAAAATTATCTCAGGGCACTTTTCACATAAAGCAGGTCTAAAAGATCTGAATGGTGAAATTGAGAATGTGAACTGTGAAGTGCAGGAAAAACATGTATTGCCGCCACTGCTGCTTGTTAATTGGCGCCCCATGACGCTGCTGTCAGTGTTGGTGTTCTCTCACTATCAGGGTCTGTTTGAGTCTACCGTCTTTTGGATTGGGTCTGATTATCCTCAGGTCTTTTTCGGATCAGGTCTCTCTTTTTTTTTGGAAGATTAATTTATGCATGTCAGGTTAGGGTAGGTTTTCCATGGGTCTGTTTCAATCAGGTGCAAAATCTTGGACCAGTGAAGACCACTACAGTCAGGAATCAGCACTAGTATACAAACATTTCAAACCATACCCAGCCCCAGTCAATGCAAGCATGCGTGTACATGTAGACACACACACACACACACACACACACACACACACTCCTCCCCAGGTCTTGGGGGACCATGTCAGAACATATTAGTGACAGCACCCCACACTCAACTCAAGCAAGGTAACGCCAGCCCAATTTGTTTCCCTAATAGCTGGTATATTATTCACTCAGTCACTCATTCACCCCCCACCCCCACCCCACCCCCCACCCCACACACACACACACACACACACACGCTAGGCTTATCATTATACAAGTATACCCTTGAGCGGGCCGCAAGTTCATCTGTTGGGGGTGCAGAGAGAGCCTGGTTGATATTAGGAGAGAGGTCACATTGTACTGTAAACACGCTTTGTCTGCTTATTCATTTATTTACTACGCTCTCCCATCACACCACTCAGCTTGTCAGCAGTAGGGGGCTGGAGGTGGGGTGGTCTGGGTGTGGGCAACGTTTGTGTCGGCAGTTTGGAAACACCTTGGGGTGATGGATAACTCACGGCCAACTTCATTTTGCAGGGAAAAATATTCATTATGAGAGTCAATTACTTTGTTTGAATACCAGTTCGAATTTCAGATATCTGGATATTCTGCAAAAAAAAAAAAAAATAATAATAATAATAATATTTCTCTGTGCACCCACCCATGCACAAACCCACCATAGCGTGTCCCTGAGTTGACTGTAGCAGCCCTGTCCCGGTATCGACCCCCTGCTGTTTAATATTCATAAAGTCTATTTCAGCAGCTTCAGTCGCTGTAGTGCTGCGACGCTCCCGTCCTCTCGCTAAATCCATTCTCATTGATCACCATTGGCTTTCCCAAACGCGCATCGACCCCGTTCAAACTCACGCTCAAGGTCCCCTCAAAACACACTCACCTCACAATTCACTTACAAATGAAGTCCCCCCACCCCTCCCCACCATACCTCCCCCCTCTGGCGTTTCATCAAAGAGATTATTTTTGATCTTTTTACCATTGTGCAATTACTGTTCTCACTGAAACCAATAAAAGGTGATGTCTGCTATCGAGTCCAGACGTTATATGAGATGTGTCACTCTATGATATTAGTTTTACCATCAGAAGTCGGAGATGAAGTTGTTTGGGATGGTAAGGATGAAGATCTTTTGTTTGCTTTATCTTATTTTGTCCTACTCACATTCATCTGTTTGGAGTCTACATTTCAGAGCTCTGCTTAAAGTAACAGCATGCACTCTAGTGAGCTGCATTACTTAGCTCTATTACACCGTGTTTGTGTTCTGCATTGTGGAGTTGTGCATGTGTTGTGTATGTACTGGAGGTTATGACACAGAGCTGTCTCCAGGCAGGGGTAAACTGATTTAAAGCAGTGCTTTAAAATGAACTGAAGACTGTAGAGAGATCCTGTCTAAGTACAGTAGCAGACAGGAGAAACAGAGAGACATCTCTGTTTTCCTTCTTTTTTTTTTTTAATTTTCATCTCTTCATTCCCCCTCTGTCTCTTTAGGGACCCTGTGGCCACTCGTCTGCATGGCTAATCATACCATTGTGTTAATTATCGCTTCACAGCTAGCCCCAAGCAAAGGCATACACAACATCACATGCGCACACACAGACACACACTCTTTCTTTCACAGATGCACACACATTCATACGCACTCGCTGTATCCTCCTTGGCTGTCAACCAACCTCAGATTTATCTTGTCTGGGGGAGAAAGGATCCCATTGCTAAACTCGAACACACACTTATGTCTTACCCATGTGAGCAAGCTGCATACACCTGAACCCAGCCTTATGAAAACACACACACATGCACACACACACACGCACGCACGCACACGCACAGCCCCACGCACAGGACACTGACTGCATTATTCATTCCCCCAAATTGGGAACACCAGTTGTGTGCTCACACACAATAAACAGAGATGAATTCATCAGAAATCTCCCAAGTGCAGAAAATATTAAAAATTTAATCATTCCACAGAATAAAAATTCATAAGGAAATGTACAAAATCAATATTTTATGCTACTTACTGTACCTATTCTTTATTACAAACCTATTCAGGAACAGGCATTAAAAATTAAAGCTGGCAGAAAAGACAGGAGGGAGGAGAAACGACGGGTAGAGAGGGAGAGGGAGGAGGGTACTGCAAGGGACCTGAGAGTTCAAAAGCAATACTGTTTCATTCATGTTTAAAGGCACTTTTTTTGTTTCTCTAAGAGCCACTGAAGCAGTTTTGAAACAGGCAGAAATGCTTTGATAGATTGAGCGTTCTGAGCAGCCAAGGCGCTGTCAACATAAATAGCGATAAAGAAGTCAGGGGGAAATGTTTTTAACTGGAGTTTTCAAGGTTACGGCCCGTGGCGATGATGTGAACGTACCACTTGCTGCACTACTGGTTATGCATGGACAGTTGCGTGTCCGCCCACAACACGTTAATAAAAACAGTTGAGTGTGCATATTCATGCAGCAGTACTGTATGTTTTGCAGAAAGCTTTGTTTCATGCTTTAGCACTTAAGGTGAATTGTGCAGGCACGCTCAGACCAATATAGAGCATGTATGTGTTATTGCCAGCTAATCTATTGTGCACTTTTCTGCTTCATATCATTTATATTTGCCCTCTTTAACATCACACACACGCTCTGGCCTTTAACCTCCCTTTACTCTTTCACTGCATTCAACTCCTGCTCTTAACCAATTCATAAGTCACATGTATGTCACTATAATAATAGCTTATTAAATTCTCTCTCCTTCATCTTCATCATCCATAGCTCAATTAAACATCTTGGCTAAAAGACTTGAAGTTGAATTACAGTGTAAGGAGTAAAAAAGCAGATAACCCAAAACCCCTGAGCAATGGAAGAATGTAAAACAGTCTGATGAGTGACTGTAACCCTTCTTCCAGCATCCATATGGGTTTTGTTTGGACAAAGCCAAGCTTTCAGCCCGCTGTATCTGTGGCCAACTGTTAAACATAAGTGGTGGATCTGCAGTAGTATGGGTAGCCATGTTGTTGGACTCATTATTTCTGATGATTGCTGTGTATGGTCATATGAGGATACAGCCAGGGACTGTTTTAAAGGATCAGCTTTACCATATGGTGTTCCCTTATGATGTTTCCATATTCCAAGATGATAATGCCCTCAAACACATGGCAAAACAAATTCAAGGTTGGTTTCATGAACTGAAATATGAAGTCATACCCTCACTAATAACCAAATCTACACGTAATCTAGCTATTCTAAAAAGTTGAGGAGCACAGAGTGTGAGGGAGATTTCCACCTCCTTCATCCTCAAACATCTGGAGGTGTTCTGAAAGCAAAGGGATTCCCTACCCATTATTTTGTCTGCTGTCTGTATGAAACTTCTGTTAAATTTTGTATATCTATGCTATATTTTTAACCATGCTAGCAGCTTGACTGCAGGGCGATGTTGGTCGTCAGTGTATCTGTCCCTCTGCCTGTCAGGCAATCACTTTGGTCCAAGTGAAACAATGACAAATATTGGGCGGATTGGAGATTTGGTACATAAATAACTTTTGGTCAACATTTTCACTTGTCCAACACCTCAGTTCATGACAGGCTATCTCTAAAACCAATTACCAAATTCCCATCAGCTATACGTAACACTAGCTATGAAAAAGCACATTTCGATTCTGGCTGGGGACCTTTGTTGCGTGTCTTACCCCTTAGTCCCTTCCTCAAGTTTCCTCTCTCTATCTCTACACTGTCTTGTATCGGGGGGAAAAAAAAGCCAAAAAAGAAAAAGCTAAAACAAAAATTCTAAAAAGGACAAAATGCATCTCCGTAATACAGCTGAATAAAAACATTAAGAACACCATTCTTAGAAGCTATGTGCATCTATTTTGTAGATATATTAATGCTCCGAAAACAACTCATTGCTTATAAATTTCAGCAGAATAATTAGTTAATTAGGAAATAATTGTGTGGCTTGGACTCATAAATGAAGAATAAGAACATGGATCCCTTCCCTACTTGCCATTCTGACATCATCTTGCCTCTTTAATTTGATATTTTACCTGTTGAGGCAGGACATAAGGTGAGGACATAATCCAGACAGGAACCATACAAAAGTGTCAATCAAATACACTTAAAGTAGAAATGAAGGTATGAAAGGTCAATTCTATTTTTGGTGACTAAGCCTGAATGATTTATTGATTGTGACTAAGCTTGGTTTGATTGTTTATTTGATTGTGACTACTCTTACAAGACACAGTAAGGTCCTAAGACGTTAGGAGGCTGGGGCCTTTCTGTGTAGAGTTTGATTGTTTTCCCCAGATATGATATTTTCCCAGAATGCATCAATGACGAGTGCAAGCACAACATAAAAGCCCCCACAATACTTTGATATACCTTATTTTTCTTACTGATTTGACTGGGAGTCTAGCTTTGTAGCAGATAACTTTAGAAAACCCTGTACAAGCATAAACCAGTGTGCAATTGTTTTTGTGGTTGTTGGGTGCCCAGTGCTGGTGTTTCCTTGTGGTACATTCAGTGTTTTACATGAATGTTCATGGTGGGTTACATGGGCAACAACAACACACACATACACAAACACACAGATATAGAAAGATACTTGTAAAAAAGAAAAAAAAAGAGAAGAAAAACAGAGACAGTGAGGCAGTGATGAATCCTGTCTCTCAGCAGACTCTAATGGAAGAAAGATGTTGTGTTCCACAGAGGTCGTCTCCAGACTGTTAACTCATAGCCGTGACTCTATCCAACTCTGTGTTTCTGTGTAATCTCTCCCAGTGGATAACGATCAGTCTGGATTCATAGTAGATATCAATTATCCATTAATGATGGTTCACCAGAAGATAAAAGAAGACAGAAGTTATTTGTTGGTCAGCTTCTCTGTTTCTGTGACTTGTTGACAGACATGTGTACTTCAACACTTGGCTTGAGGACAATCTGAGAAGGAAATTTGTCCCTTTCCACTTTCATATATATATTCCACCCAGTCCTCAAGTCCCTCATGGCAAAGACACAAATATTCAGAGCTGTGCCCCTCCTCTCGTCCCTGTGGTAGCCTCATATCTTCCTCCTCTCCTCCCTTCTCTCCTCCCCTCCTTTGTCTCCCTCTCTCCCAGTGGAAGTGTAGTGCAGGGCCCAGGGCCCCTGCCTCTAATTGCTGGTGAATAGAGTGTTTTCATGGGGTGTTAGGCAGGGCCCTCCCCTGGATTAGCATGCTTACATACACATGCACACACACACACACAACATGTACTCAGATACACAAATGGATTAGTGTGTTCACTCATGGGGAGAGGAGGTTGATTTGAGCCGACAGCAGCAGCCCTTTGGAGAAAGCCCGGACAAGCCTGGTGGATTTTCAAGCAGACACACGTGTGCACACGCACAAAAATAGACAGAGAGAGAGAATAAGAGAGAAGACACATCAAAGTTGCACTCACTCATGTGACACACACACACACACACACGCATATACGCACAATCTCAGCTCCCAAGTGGAGGCCTTGTGCTGTAGAAAACATATGGGGTGAATCATGTGTTAACAGGGAGTACTGATTAACACATCTGGAGGGAGCCGGTGGGGGGTGAGAGGCAAGGGAGGTTTGGAGGGTGAAATAGGGGGGAGGCAGATGAAATACGAAGGAGAGGGTGAGGCAGAAGAGGACGGAAGTAAGAGTAATCCTCATTCATTGAGCCTGATCAGCTCTAATAGAAAAGAAAGACTGAACAAGAAACCAAACAACAAACACACATAAACACACTGTGAGGAATGAGGGACTCTCCGCTCATCTCCCCCAGGCCCCGTCCTATGTGTCATGTCAGAGGCAGTCAGCTGTGCCACAGCACCATGCTCACCATATGCCCATCAGTCAGACTGTCTGCCCCAAAACACAAAGCACACATGAACAAAACAGTTTAAACACACAGTTATTTCCACATGGTGTGCAGCAGTGAATTAACCAAATTTGATGGATTTTGTGCATTCACCATCTGACGTGGGCCTGAATCGAATCAAACATAAGTTTGTAACTAACTAGTTAAATGACAAAAATTAATAATGCAAATTTGCAATCTACCATTTTTAATAGGTTTTGGTTTATTGGACACATACTCTTGTTTGACCAATCGCACACATTTGAAAACAGTGGTGTTTTTTGCCAAACACATGCCTGTTTTATTTTATTATCTACTGTATATTTGAGAAATATAGACTGGATCATTTTCCGAAAAGGTCATGATTTTTTCTTTTTTAAGCTACATGTACAGCTAACAAAACTAATTATGTAAGGAATTTGATCAGCCTTAACCGAATTAATTGGATCCTCTCAGCTTCTGTTATGCTTTGAAAAAGGCAAGGTACAATATTTAATTCTCGCCCTTGACCTCACTCTATCTATGCTGTGGGACAGATTGAGTTGAGGGCGTTGTCACCCTCTTTAGGTCTGGGTAAGGCGGTTATGTGCTGCTCCATGCTGATTCCTATCTATTCATTTTCCATAGCCTAAATTTCATGGAAAGCACTGCCTTTACACAGAGAAACGCCCATGAACCAGTGACCCACATGGAACTCTGTTGTCTTTCTGTGTGACTGCAAGAGGGCAATCATCTTATATCATCTTCTATCTCAGCAAGTATCTGTATCCATCTGTGGTTTCACTGCCATCACAACAGCATAGCTGTGACGCAACATAAACAGGGACATATCTGCGGTCATGGTCACTTTAGAGCAGAATCAAGCAATCACACTGGCATTAAGCCAAGCGCCCACATATAAATTTAGCCCTGCCAACTTACACAAAAACACATGCCCGATATGTTTTCTAGCACCTGTTCAGGGCAATATGTTTGCATTGTTGTGGCTGCTACTGTTGTTGTTTTACACATAACTAATTGAAGTTACAGAAGGCAGGGTTAGGTGAAAAGGTTTGCAGAAACAGCTGTCACTGTGTGCAAAAAGAAAACAAAAAAAAAAAACTACAGACCATTTCATCTTAACCAAGAGAGACAGAGAGAGGTAGAGTAGTTATGAGATATATTATGTAGATTTAATTACGACTCTGTAACAGCTGTAATCCACCTGTATTTGTACAGGTTTTGTATAAATATTGTATGTGTGTGCAGGCTTAGTCTGCCTGTAATTCTTTTACACACACACACAAATTCTCACACAAACACAAGAGAGCATGAGAGAGAAAGTTATTTCTGATGATGGCGTGAGGGCTGCCAGCATTTCCACTACATCTAAATGAACTGAAATAAGGAAAGAGAGAGTTAAAACTAAACTGAGACTCCTACTACATAAACATTGATTCACAATTGTTTTCCATTAAATCCGTCAACAAGTACCTCATGTACGATCTTCATGACATGGCTCAAAATGAGCTTTAGGAAGAAACCACCGTGTTGGCAGATAAAAGGCAATCTCAAGAAAGCAGTAATATAATAACACACCATTGCTTGACAGCGATGAAGTGGCACAAATGTAATGGGGGTTGAACATAAATATGCTTGCAATATACTGTGGTATTTGCTTACTGTGGTATTTGTTGAAAAGGTTGAAAAGACCGTTGACATGTTAATTGATTGTTTGTAGATGCAAAGCACCTACTTAACCCTGTGCAATTAAGTGCAGCGACTCTCGCCCGAATGTCTTTGCTGTGCAATGCTGATGATGCAGGTTGACAGGTCACCAAAATGGTCCAATTAATGAGTTACCTATTTGTCAGTAAGACTTCTTCGTTTACAGCTCTTGGTTCTTTTGTAATAAACCAGTGAAAACACTAAAAAGACCTAAAAAAGGAATAATTTTCTCTTTTGGTCTGGACCAAGGGAACCAAACTACATGTGTAACCACGGCCTACTCAGCCTGACTAAATTTTCCCCTTCCAGTCAAGGTTACTGAGGTTGTTGAAACTCATTTCAACAACCTCTATTGTAAGCAACTACTTCCAGTTTCACTGTAGACTTGTTCCATTTGTATCTTGGCATAGATTCTGCGCATAAAATCATTTTCATGGTGGCAATTAACCAAAACAAATCTGGATTATTTTCAACTGTTTTTCATCCAAGATCTTGGAAGTACAGTATAATGTGAATTTTATGTATTGCAACAAAAAGTATTCCTTCCCTATGCTACCCTAGTGTACTATGTGCTTCTATACTACGGTATGACAAATATTCACTGGTTAATATCACCTTCCCGTCTGCTGCAGCACTGATTTAGACGCAGCCATCATCCCTCCCTCCCACCCAACCAGGCCAGTCAATACCTCTACATTATTTAAACTCCTCCCCACTTAATTAGATATTTAATTGACTACCTGTAGACAGATGACTGACCCGCCTGCTGGCATAAATTCATGCAAATGACATCCCACATAATCTCCCCTGAGGTAGATTTAATGGTACAGTCTGGTGAGGACAGAGTTCAACAAGAGGCTGTGGGGGTCAAGCCTAGTCACTGATCACTGGTCTGTGATCTGTCCAGAGAATCAGCTCTGAATACTAGACTTCTCTAGTATTCTAGTATATCTTAAAGCAGGGACATATACTTCACAGCAGTTGCCCTTTTATTAGGTACAACTACCTAAATCTAATGTAGTCCTATAATAAATCCTACCTACATGAAGGTTATAATGTTGAAAGAACCCACCTCAGGCAATGTTACTCCTGTCCTCTGGCACAATGTATGAACTGCACTCAAAGTGCATCAAAAACATCTTAACTTTATTCAACAGGTGATGCTGAACCTGGGTAGACACCCAAAATTCATAATCTAAAAATTCAGCTTTCGAGTGTAGGGCTGGCCTGCCCTGACAAAATGGATAAGGATGGAAATGGTACATCAAATGTTTTGTATGTATATGTCAACAACAAACAATGAGTCGTTGCTGTTATGTTATGTAACCTAAATATTTGACTTGATTTGACTTTGATGATGAACTGGAAAATGTAGTAATTGTAACTTAAAATGCTGAGTTGAATGGTGGGCAAAATGTTTATTTTACTGCAGACTTTAAGTACAAATAATTTGGCTTTTAGTGTATTGAACTTAAATGGTTACTTCCAATCAAAGTCAGTTTCACTCAAACTAATTAATTTCTCCGTTATCAATTACTTACATTTTTTAAGGCAATCGGTTGCCTTAAATGTTTTAAGTTAAGTCAACTTGTCCGGTTTAACAGTGCAATAAACTTGCAACTGTGTGAAAGTTAAATCCCAAAAAGGGAAATATTTTCTTATGAGCTAGGATTACTTGGCTTTTGCCTATAAACATTTTTAAAACTCAAAATTAGCCTTTATGTATGTGTATTTTATAGAATAGGAGCGGCAAGCAAAGCAGGAAAGAGAAAGCCACTGGTTGATTCTACGCCTCGAATCTCGTGACTCCCAGTTCTGCTCCCCAGGAAGAAAGCAATAAGGCAGCAGAAATCCCATCGCAGGTGTCTGGGCCCACTGTATGCTAATGGGAAGGATCAGACGCTCTTCTCACATAATGGGGTTTGACAAAGTGAAAATTAACACAACCCCACTCCTGCTGTTACTGTTAGAGGGGGTGGTTGATATGGCTTTGTCTCAGACTAGGCTACACACACACAAACACATAGACACACACACACACCTTCCGACAGATTCCACGCCAGCCGTCGTTCTCATTCTCACCCAGACATTTACGTTGTACGCCCCCCCCCTCCCTCCTCATCCCTTCCTCTCACTCCCCCTCCTCCTGCACCGCTTCCCCTATCTAGGTGTTTGTGTCCTCGGCATAAACCTCCCTCCTCCTTCCCTCTTTTCTCTTCTTCTCGAGCGACTCTGTTTGCTTCAATGGACTTTCATGACAACTCATTCCGTAAGGGTCCTTTTTTTCTCTCTCTCCCTCTCCCTCTCTTTCTCCTTCACTCTCCCCAGGTGAAATATTGATGGATTTTTTATGAATAGCTATGAAAAATTCATTCAAATTCCAAAATGAAAAAGCGTAAACATTCCGCATCTGCCTATGCCTCCCGCATTCATTATCCTTCACAACATCCTCACTCCCTCCCTCTCACTCTCCCTCTTTTTACCACTCTTACCCCCCTCCCTCCTCCTCTTCCACCACCCCTTCTCACCCCCTGTCTACCTGAAAAAGACACGCCGCTCTGTCTCTTTTTCCGCCACTTGGCCTAATTGCTTAATTTGACCTGCTCTCTCATCAATTAAAAGTCTGTCAGTGGTAGACAGATGGAGGATGGATCAGAGGGCCAGTCGATGGACAGATCAATGACAGAACAGCTCAATAAGTAAATGGAGATGGCCAGTGATGGAAAAAGGAAATGAGGGAGGGGAAGAAGTAGAAGAAGAAGAGAACAAATTGAACAGGCTGTCATGACAAAAAAGGTGCAGCGCCAACGTGCCTCACTCGGATGCTCTGACTCTCTTCTCTCACAATCTCTCTCTGAGGCTCTGACTCTCCCTCCCCCTTTCTTTACTTCTTTACATCTTTGACTCCCTCCAACAATCCCAACATCCCCAAACGCCCTTTTTCTCTCTTTTTCTGTAATATGAACCCAAATCTGAATCAACGACACAGAGCATCTGCACAAATCAAGTAACAAATATTAAGAGGAAAAATAAATAAATGTGGGGCACAGAAATCTCAAACAGGAATAAAGCTATTGTAAGTTTAAATAACAACAACCACATCAAAGGAAATGAAAGTCATATGAGCGGAGAGTAAACTAAGAACAGACAGAAATGAGGTGAGAAGGAGAAGGGAAGGGTTGAGAGCTAAAACAGTGAAGATTTACCTCACGTTTGACTGGATACACTCTTGTCTCACACAGAAAATGCGACTCCATAAAAAGGCAGATTTCAATCAATGAGCTGCAGTAAATCTGCTCGTCTCGAACTCATTCACTCACCCACATACATGCATACATTCACATGCATGTATTACATACATGGAAATGCATCGCACGTGAACACTACAATATAGTATAAATGAAAAATTGTGCTCAAAAGATGCTCAAAAAGATGCAATCGCGCTTTTGCTTGATGACTCACTCGCTAGCGAACTGCAAGTCATGTTTTTGTAAACAAATACGGCTTTGCTGAAACGTGGTCTCACGTGAGTATACACAGATAACGGCGTGAGCGCGCAAACATAACTATACATGCACACAACCACAATTATTTTGTTATTTTCCCCTTCAACACCTTGTTTTAATTAGCTTTCTCATGAGACTGCGACTCAGACCAATTAGGGAAGATTATCAAAGAAGGTCTGGAGTAGGGTGCATGCCCACTATGACTCCTGTCCCCAGGGATAGGCCAGGATGAAAGAGACCTCAGCACTGACTACACACACAAGCACTCTCTAAAGCAAAAATATGAACCCCACGTAGCATCTTGCAAGATGGAGTCTTATTGTACCTTGCAATACATAAAGAAGCTTCCCTGCACAACACAGCAGCATGTATATACAGCACATACATGGTCAATCATTCCGTATTGACCAGTCGCAGATGGATCACTGAGGAGATACAGAATGGGGTCCTTGTCTGTCCCTCAAGGGGAACTAAAACCACTCCATTGGTGCAATCACTAATGGAGACACTTCAGAACATTGAGAGAGATTACCGACTCAGAATTAGGCTATAAAAACACACATTAGGTGTTTAGGATGAACACAGGAATGAAAGAAATTATATCGGCGATGCCAACACTTGCGTTCTCTTGCTCTTATCTTATGACAAATCAATGAAAGCTCTTTTGGAGTTATGTTCTGCTGAGAGATCCTGATGTATGATCAAGGGGGTTACCCCCAAGGAAAGTGTACCTGTATAATTACTAAGGTGTCATCATTTATCTCTCTCGCCCTCTGCCTTTGTTTCTACTCTAAAACAAGAGAAATATCTACTTAACTGCAGCCTTAATAGCATGTTTATATTTATCTCACTGTGATATGTCAGTAGAATACACTGTGTGTGTGTTGTCACAAGCTACCCCATAACCTGATGGTAAGTTAATAGCACTCAGTGGTATTATGTGCAACAGTGATTAGATTGGGAGAGGCTGATGGCGCATATTGGTTTGGTCCCTGAGGGCCAGCTAGAAGAGTCAGAGATCACAGGTCAATCACCAAGGGATCAATGTCACTCAAAAGAGCTGTGTTACATTCAAATGCACACTATATGGCTTACACTGAGTTCATCTAATGTATATGAGAACATGTATAGGTTGATGCTTTAAGAAGCCCAAAAGAGAGTCTTTGCCTCCTTACTTCATCTCCCAGCTACGGGGCACCATCCTGGGAAGCAGAATGTGCAGGATATAGTACGCTGAGGGAGTGGAGGTGTGGAGTGGAGATACATCTAAAGGGAAAGTGACTTCCCCGGGACTTCATTAAGCTAATCTGGCCACCGATACTAACAGAGTTTAGAAGAGGAGGTGAGGAGAAAGCTCAGAAATGAGATGAACACTTATTAGATCAGACCAAGCAATTGTCTTTCGCCGCCCATAGCAGAATTCATACTCAAACACACACACATACAGTTAAACAGGCTCAGACAAGGACAGACACACAGCATGGGTTTTGACAAAAAGAATCATATGCACCATACACATCAAATACATGATTGCATACATACATGCAACACAAAAATACACATATTCAAGCAATGTATGATTACATGAAAAGAAAATGGAAAGCAAGACAGACTTAAAGAAGATAAATAAAAACTGTATGTCCAAAAGGTAACAAGTGATAACATCTTGAGAGGCCAAGTTAACTTCACATTTCCAAGTGGTGGCAGGTAAACTTTAACATAAAGTATAAACTAGTCACAGATTGTCCTAAAACAAATCTTCTCACCAAATAGTAGCATTATAGTACTAAGGCTGAAAATAACGATTATTTTCATTATACCAATAATTCTTTTCTCGATTAATCCTTTTGTCTATAAAATGTATTCAAATTGCTCCTTTCATCCAACCGTCAAACAGTCCAAACCCCCCAAACATTTCAGTTTATTATCATATAAAGAAGGGAAAAGCAGCAATTGCACAAATTTGGGAAACTGGAATTTGTGTTTTGTTGGTGGAAAATGACTAAAAGGATTCATCAATTGGACAAAGAATTTCCAATTTATTTTCTGTTGATCGACTTATAGATTACTTGGTTAATTGATTCAGCTCTTAACAGGACTTACATGTGATGGGGAGACCAATAACACAGCCCAATGACTTACTCGGCCCTTGTTTGTGGCAGCCCCATTATCTCTAAGTCAGATCATCAGGCCTGGTCTCTGACAGTCTGGGGAGAAAAACAGGTTTTTGCCCGTTAACCTGGGAGTCAGCTCCTGCTCACCACTGAAGTGGAGAGTTAGCCAGGACGCCGTTATCACCCACAATATATCCCACACACCAGTGCCTAAGGTGTGTGGGAAGAGGGGAAAAGCACAACATTTTCTGCTTGTCTTACGCTAGGACCTCACCCACTGGTAAGGCACCAACAGGTGGTAGTTCCACTCTTCCTCCATCTGACTACGAGGGCTGTGGAATAGGGGCCAACAAGAGTGTGAGAGGTAAAGATGTTTGATTCTGAAATATTTTCACACTCATAACATTTTTAGAGAGAGGGTGTGAGGGAGAGGTACCACTGCCAGTTTGGCAAAGCTAGTCTACTAAGAGGTAGTCATATCCTGTGTCAACCTTTCCCAGACGGAGTCACCTCTGCCAGGATGGGAGTCAGAGAAGAAGCAGCGGATCTCTCCATGTTACTTGAATAGGCCAGTGCCCACTGTGCAGGACTTTTGAGTTCTTTAAAATGTTGTGCCCCCTGCTCCCTGGCTGGACCTACATTAAGCCGCCACTTACTGACAAACTAAGCTGCAAGTCAGGTTGCCATCACTGGCAACTCTGTTCTCTGGACTCCAACGTCCAAGGCTGACTGGAAGGAAGTCTGATATCACACCATGAGTTTCTGGGTACTCCCTGGGTACCCTCCCTTTACTGGGATGGTCCAAAGATAGATCCACCCAGACCAGACTATGTGGTTTTTCCGATTCTAGCCACAAGGACGGCCAGACATCCAGAGAAGATGACAATCTTTGCTCCTTTGCAACACAGAATTGCTGTCATCCTAGAGAGGGATTAAGTATAGTGGTGTGCGTAGCGCAGGGTCTGCTACTACACTCCACCTTTCTGTCATTACAGTGAAGTGAGGAGATCTGAGGAGATTGCTGGCTGGTAAAAGGCCCACTGCTGCTTAAGCACTCTCCGACTGGTCCTGGATTCTGGTAGAGGCGCATTTAATACCAAAAGCACTGCAAGTGTGGGTCAATTGTGACAACCACGCCAGGGCAAGAAGAACAGAAACTTGTACCATCTTCTGTCAAAGCAATCTGTGGCTATGAGCAATCTAAGCCTACTGTTGCTTAAGAAAGGTGGATGACATGTAGTGGTGGCATTGCCCTTTTTTTTGAAGCAGCCCACATACATGAAGTGGGCTCATCCTGATTGGCTGGACGTACATGCAAGTTTTTGTTGGGGAGACACACGAAAATGAGTAAAGATGAGTTGTAGAGTGCCGTTACAGGACAAAGTCTGTGTGAAATACAAGAGTGTACTCAAAGACTACAAGAGCAAAGAGGAATGAAGGAGGGAGAACAGGGTAGACGGAGAGGAACAGAGGGTAGACGGAGAAAGGGAGGGAGTGCCACGTCGTTCCTAATCTAGTTTGTCTGTCGTAATCGTGTCAATGTCATTCTCAATCAGGCAGCCACAACTAGGGCTATACAACTTCAGTTTGATTGGGCCAAACCTTGTCTTTAAAATGACCTCTACAGGGAAGGTGTGTGTGTAGATAGAGAGAGAAAGAGAAAGAAAAATAGAAGGAGGGGGGCGAGATGAAGGGGAGGAGAGTCTTCCAGAGACAATATGAGAAAGACGGAGAGAGGGAGCACAAATTAACTTTAAACCTGTTACTCCCCCACCTGTCTGTCAATTTCACTTAGGTCTCTTTCTTTTTTCTGATTTTTCAGTGTGACAGTATCGATTGCCCTCTCTTATTACACAAGAGGATACAGAGATGTCTGCGTGAGTGGGTGGTGTACAGGTGCTTGTGTAAACTTCAGTCATATTTCTGCCTGCTGGCATTAAAAACATTTAAGGCGGGCTAGTGTTCACAGGTTTGAAACAAATCATTTAATTTCAATGTCTGACTATTGTTGAGTTTGACCAGTGTCAGTGCATTTGCATGGGGGAGCACATGGGCGTAGATAAACCAGCAGCTGTTTGCGTTAGCATGCACGTTTGTGTGTGTGTGTGTGTTGTTACGTTTGGGATTAAGTTAGCATGTGAAAGTATATAGTTACATTCACAGGAGAAAGCCACAACACTGTGGTTATACATAAACAGGGTGGATTTTTGCTAAATCTGTAAGTGTCAGCAGATCCACTTCCCTAAAAATGTGTAAACGCAACCAAACATCTGTGATCACCAATAACAGTCATACTGACATAAAATATAAAAATGGAATTTGTTACAATTCTTTAAAAATATAATTACGTAATAGGTTTAGCAGTTTTATTTTGATCCCACCCAGTGGTATTCTACTAACCACTGCAGGGCATTTGATTTTGTAGGAGATTATTCTTTCTGATGCTCTCTCTAAAACCAATTTTCCAGCCATGATTTGAGAGATTTGTCTTTCACCACAGAATATTTACTGAGACCCACTAATCCCACTGTGGCGTCAAGTTTGTTTTATTGTAGTTGTCTCTGTGTTTGAGCATGCTGCATTAAGCCACAGGGTAATTAGCGAGAAAATGTTTGTACACTGTTGGTATTTGCTTTTGTCTCCTCCGTGCGCACTTGAGTTTTTTAGTAGCATTTTAGAGTCCAAAAGCCTCAGCGCTGGTTTTGATTATGTAAATTCTACTGGACTGAAATCAGGATTTCTGACAAGTATTTGTGAAAATTAAATGGTAAGTTTTTTATTGTTTGCAACCGATGTGGGGAAACTGGGTTGTAATTTGAGCTTCAGTGTGAGTGGAAAGTTTCAGGATTAGTGGCTCTCTACCCTATCATCGGACTTGCCCTTCAAGAATCTATGAACGCATGCTGTAATTGATACATTCAAAATAAATCCCAGATACGGGTTCTAAATTGTTAGCTTGATATCCAAACCCATTTCATGCTACTGGCCTGTGTGGTTTGGGTCTGGTGTCTCTCTCAGGCTGCCATGAAAGCAAGAAGGGCTCCAGTACAACAGCAAGATTCATTGCTCAAGGGTAAAGGTTTGTGAGTGTAGGTAATTCATAAATAAAAGAAAAATAATTTTATTTTAACATTTTATTAATTCTAAATTCAAATGGCTCTTGATACATTGTATTTGTAGATGATCCTTTATAGAAGAGAGAAATGTTGTTAAACATAGGCTTTTATTTCTCATGTCCTCTGTTTTATAGGTATACCTCATCATATTTTAGTAAAAAACTCTGATCTGTTCCCTTTAATTTGCTGTTGCTGTGCTTAATGCTGCTGTTAATTTTTTGCACATCCTGCACAAACTGCAGCTCTTCATTTTCATAAAAGACAGATTGTACTGTTCTTTCTTCTTTTATCTTACTTTATAGTATTTCTTAATATTTTTATTGCAAATTTTTCTACTTCATATTTGTATTCTTGACTTGCTTTTTTACAGTACTTGCTTTTTATTTGCTTTCATTTTATATATTTATTTATTTTTCTCGAAGCAAATTCCTTGTATGTGAAAACGTACTTGGCAATAAATCCGATTCTGATTCTGATTAATCCAGACTCAACACTTCCTTTTCTAACTGTTTCACATTAAATGCCTTCCATTAGATCAGAGGTCATAATACCTTCCCTTTCCTGGAAGACTTTTATTGTGTAACATCTGCAGAAATATTGTAGTTAAGTTCCATTACAGCAGCTTAACAGAGAAAACTTGGAATAGTAAAGTGACTGAAATGAATCAGTGACTGACAACAGTATCTGTGTTAAGAAGAATAACTCCTCACTCATGACCATACTGTTGTACTAACTGAATTACAGCTGTAGAAATGCAGGTTGTGCTGAAGAAAAACAGAGGTGAAATTTGCCATGTTGATGAGTTTCTCCCACTTCATCTGTCCCGCCAATGCAGTAATTGGACGTCCTGAAGGGTTGTCAGCTACCTGCTGTACCAACATACAGACTAAGTGCCACCAGCTGTTGTCGTGTGCCTCAAGTGTGCGATGCTGGAAGGTGTAATTATTGGTAATAATGTTCAAGCTGTACATGTTTTACTCAAAATAACCTAGTAACAGGATGGCTTCTAATCAACATTGCAACCCAGGGAAACTGTTGCTTCCACAGCAAATCAGTCAGTAGTCTTTTATTTCAAATGAGCAATAGCTGACAAAAGGGTAGCTGTGTTTATCCAATGTAAAACTGTTTTTCTGATTGAAGTGGGAATGATGCACAATGGTGCTCATCACTGCTAACTTTCACTGCGGGCCTGCGGAGACCTCTGATACACACCAGCTGCTTCTAACACACAGAGGTTCATGCCACAAAAAACAGAAGGTGCAGTGGCCACACAAGACATATACACCATCACTTGGCAACACAAAATGACAAAGTTGTTGCCAATGTAAGTGCACAGTGAGATGGCATCTCAGCTGATTACGAAAATTCCTTGATAGGATTATTCTATCATTTTTTTAAGCCTACCAAAATATTATGTATAGTGCATGTTAAAATCATAAATATCTATTTAAGATCATATTTTGGAAGTCCAATCATAGTGCTACAGTGGAGCGTGATGGTGCAGTGCCACTGTTCCATTCTTCAAGGAAAGCTCTGGATTGGTCAAACCATAACACAGGGCTGAGTTGGCCAATGGCAGAGCAGAACACAGTAGAAAGACAAAGATACAGGCTAAAAGCCGGTGAGGAGCAGTAAGGCAAAAACTTTTTTTTTTCAGGCACTGGATCAATTTGGCGACTAACTACCCAGGCAACTGGTCCAAAATGAACCTCCAACTGGCCTTCGGCCATTGGGCAATCCTTATTGTTGAACTCCGCAACAGTGCTGTCTGTTGTGGCCTACTGCTGCATAACATATGGTCCTAGGCTCTTCATCTCTCCAGGGATGAAACACCCACACAAACACATGCACAGACTTATTCACACACACACACACACACACACACACACACACACACACACATACGAGTATCAATGCAGAGAGAAACAGAGAGAGAGCAAGAGAGAGGAAGAACTGCATACAGACACACCAAAATAGCAACTAAACACACGCATACGCACGTGCCGGTCTTCAGAAGAAACATTAAACAAAAACCAAAACAAGCCACCCCGACTGACAGCCTGGATGAATAAAACATGCTTTCAGGGCGACCCCGCTCTGGCGAGCCCCACTCCTCAGAAATATTCTACACCAGGAAATATTCCCAGGAGGCAGCAGCAACAGGGCCCATGTGAACGATGACCAGCTCCAGTAGACTTGAGCTTTGCTTCATAAGTGAAGCTGTCTGGCAGAGGTTTGTCTTGACTGTTCAGGGTTGAAGAAGGAAGTATAGGACATGTTAATTCTTTTTCATTCTCCTCCAGTGAAGAATCTGAATTACGTTATATTTCGACCTCATGCAGGGTATCTAACTAATAAAGTGAACATTTAGATATTTGTTTTGTATGCGTGATAATACTCATGGAAAACATAACAAACACACATGAACAAACAAAAAAATACAATCACAGAAACACTAGCACGCACACACACACACACAGTCCTTTCCACACTCAATTCCACTCTGCTCTAAATCAAGCCTCAGCCAGGCTAATGCATGGATCCATACTGCTCTGGGTGAATTAACGTTAGTAATAAGATATCATGGCTCTGATTGATCCTCTATTTCCATGTCCACACCATAAAATGACCCAAGCCCAGCCACAGCATACCATCACTCTAATGCTGCATTGATTCCACTCTGGACTGCTGTGGATTTAAGTTGGGCTACAGAAGAGGGTATGATAGGATGGAAGTGGGCATGGGACTGGAGCCACTGATACATGACTGTAAAACAAGGCAAGAGTAGGAGCTATGCTGTGATGATGCTACAGCTATGGTAGAGTGGTGTAACAAGTAGGATACCCTCTACAATAAGAAGACCTGGGCTCATGCCCCAAGAGAAAATTTTCCATCAAAGATTAATGAATAATACATTTATTTTAGTTGTTTTAACTGTTATTATTTCAAGATGTCCCGAGCTGATCATAAGGATTGGTGTCTGAGCCGCATTGAAAGGATCGGTATCAGCTCAAATAAAGCTGATCAAATGTAGATCATTACATTACCGTACTCTACTGTTTTTTTTTTGTGTTTATGAATTCAATTAAATTCTCCACAAATTTCAAAACATTTGACCCATACAAATATAATTAAAACATACTAAGCCAACTTGTTAAGGCTAGCCTAAACAGAAAAAATGACACACGGACACACTACATCCTTCCTTTAGTTGAAAATAATTGCAATACATCTCTATTTGTTAAAATCCAACTATAATTTAAATTGTATGCCTAAAAAAAGAAATATTTGATATGTGGACAATCAACACTACAGATCATTCAACCTAAAGTAGAAAGTTGGAGTAAATGCTAGTGTGGGGAAATTATGTCAATTTTTAAAGCTAACAAAACCAACAGAGAGGAAATACAGAATGTAGTCTTGCCAACTAGTGAACAATGACTTTTGTAATAATACTAGCTTTGAAATAAGTTAATTACATGCTTATTAGGTTTTCTCAGAAACGGATTATTATCATTCTGGGCTTAAGGATAAGACACAGCAGTAACATAGTAAGGCTGAGGTTGAGACTAGAGGTTGGTATTGATGCCCGATCTTGGCGCTGGGCTCGAACAAAATCTTCAGCGAGAATCTACCCATCAACCACTAATGAGCCTCCGAAACTGCCGGCTTATACCAAATACATCAACATGGAGCCAAAAAGAAAGACAAAGAGACTGAACGACCCATTTTTTATTGTCCAAGCAGCCTTGGGCGGACGGATTCACCCAGTATCATCACACGCCAACTTGCCTGATGACAGAGCAGAAGTCATTGAAACCATGTGAGGTTATTTAAGGGGAGCAGATTGTTCCAGGAAACTGGTAGTCACTGTCAGGGTTTTGGTCTGAGTTTGAGGACCTGAGATTGATTTGCAAACCACCAGAGGGCCAGACATACAGTAATCACGCCAGTCCCCGCTGGACGAGGACACTCTTAAGACTGGCTGGATGCAGACCAACTGCCAAACACACCTACACACACACACACACACACACATAAGCACACACACGCACAAACAGAATCATCCAAACGCATTCCTGCCTGTCTGAATTACATGCTGGACAATATCCCACGGTCATTAAAACCAGATTTCTTTGAAGACGCAGTCACCACGCAAACACACACATGATCTCACACACACAACACAGACAGACACATGTGCACACGTACCTATTGCTTCAAGGCAAATTGTTTGTTTCCACTGTATAGTCTGTCTGTCTGTTCACATGGTACGCAGACTTATCAGACAAGTCAACTCAGTGCTGTTAGTATACAGGAAAAACAAACCAATTGGCAGACGAGATAGACAGACAAGAGATACAGACAGACACAAACACAGACAGACATGTTCACATGGCAGCAGACATGAAGTGAGTAATACAATATAATATCAAACAGGTGATAGACCGAACCACAACTGGTGGGAACAGTGCTGTATAAGCAACTCAATAGGCCAGACTAAAGCAATAATACAAAGCATACACACAGATACAAATGCATAAACACAGCAGGTGTAATCTCTCTCCTGTCTATCTCAGCTCTCTCTCTCTCTCTCACACACACACACACATTTCTGCCTATAGTTACAGACAATAGCATGCGGAACAAAAGGCATCGCCATGTTCACATTAGTGAGCCAACAGGACTATTTTTATATTTTACTGAGTCACAAAGAGTCTTCTCCCAGCAGCATGTCACTATTCTCATATCAAAGCTGCGTTTATAGCAGACAAAGCTTTGAAAGTGGGCCATGGCTCATAAAATGCCTTTATGTCTCTCGCCGGTACACTAAAAAAACCCAGAAACAATGCATTTTAAGTCTGCAATTGGACTAGTGCGTGTGTCACTGAGCTTATTATGTGTGTGTGTGTCCGTGTTTGTGTACTGTATGTCTGTGTGTGCGGGTGCACATACATCTGTGCATATGCACATAAGTGTGCGGGTGTACCCCCACTTCCCCCCACAGTTGTATGTTTAGATGTGTGTAGGTGTTGTTGATTTAATTCCCTCCACTGACATTGTTCTTTTCCGATTTTTTTTTTTTTTTTTCTCTCCGGCTGACAGAATGTGCAGCCTTAACACTCGGCTAACAACCCTGGCTTCCTGAATCGCATGTAACCTAATCACTAACACCATCTGTTAATTATGTTAATACAAAAATGCCTTGGCTGCTATTCACATCCATTCTCTGAATTAGCACCCCACTTCCCCACCGAGCACCCTCTCTCCATGCTTGCTCCTCTTTCTCTTGTCCAATCCTTTCCATCATCTCAGGCTCCCATTTTCCTTTTTTTCAAATCTTGTCTTTCTTATCCTTTCTAATTCTATCTCCTCACTTCCAGTCCGTGTTTTTTATCATCCTTGCTAATCCTTTACATCCTTGCTTTTCTCCATCATCCATTCCTTTATTCATGCCATCAGCCTCCCTCCAAATGCCTTCATAGTCCTCCCCTTTTTCCAACTCTTCCATGTACTACTCTGTCAAAAACCTCAAACTCTTAATTCCTCCTCTTCACAATCCCATCCCTTACTCAGCCTGCTATCCCCTGGGTAACTGTTGTTGCTCCCAGCAGTGAGTCAGAGGCTAAGCCAGCTGGAAATCCCCAGAGGCTTTGTCTGAAGCCAACTTATTTTGGTGAGCGATATCGATCCACTCTTTCCCTTAATTGTTATTCACTATGCTAATCTGTATTTATAAATCTAAGTTCCTATCGATCTGCAGGAGACATAATAAACTTTGTCTTGCACCCATGCACAGAATAAGCGTTATTGTAATGCAGGGAAAACATCATTTAACAGTCGTATACAGTGTCAGTCGTTATATTAACACAATCGAACGGTGGACCTTGCGGCATAATCAGAGGTAGAAGTAGGCCTGGTGGCATTGCAAATGTCCCCAGGGAGACCCCGTTCAAGCCTGGGGATGAAGCGGGCAGTTTGCCCAGGAGAAGCAATGCATACAGAAGCACAAAGCCCAGAGTTTACCATCTGCTTAACTCAAGAAATAAAAAACTAAATAAAGTGTTGAAGGAAAGTTCATTCCATACCTACTGCATGTGTAACTGGGCGCTAATTATTAAAGTTGATAGGACAATGTGGAGTGTAGTATTTTTCATGTGATATATGTATAATAGGACTAAGGATAGGAAGTAAGGTTAAGTTAAATTAAATGCTCAAAAAAAGGTTTTTATGGTTTTGAAATTAGTTTTTGATCTTCAGCATTAGTGGTGAAGTAAATGTAGTTAATGGCCAGAGGGTGGTCTCACAATAAAGGTCATTGTATATCAGAAGGGTTCATCATCTTGTGACCTTAAGTGTTGAGAGAGATGTGCGTGACTGTGTTACATTTCTTTCTGTAAGCAGAAAGGTCATCATGCTGTGTCACTTGTGAGATTTGCTGATATCATATGTAGTGATGGGTGAACAAATACATGAGAAATTCAGTCTTTTTTCTGAATATTTGGCATCAACTACTTAGAACATGAATTAAGACAGCAATTAACATTTTCATTAAGTAGTGAAAAATCATCAATATTTTCCAGAGCCTGAGGTGACGTCTTCAAGTGTCTTTTTTTGTCTGAGACCAACAGTCCAAAAACGTCATATATGTGTGTATATATACACACACACATGTATATAAAACAGAGAATAACACATTGGAGAAGCTGGAACCAGAGACTATTTGGAGTTTTGCTTAAAAAGTGACTTAAACAATTAATCAATCTTTAAAATAGTTGCCAATTAATTTTCTGTCGTTCAACTAAACAATTAATGGACTAGTCGTTGTAGGTCTAATATGTATGGTACTAGTTGTCATTTCTGTACAGTTTAAACATCATAAGTGTTTTCATCAATACATAGCAGCATTAAAAACAAAGTACAGTTGAGGCCATTAGTTGTCATTCATTTTAAAGGAACAGTAATTCCTTATAAACCAAATTATTGGACAAATTAAAATTTTGGCCTGATGGCGCTGCTAGAGGAAAACAAAGAGGATCACCAAAGTCAGTAGGCTTCATCATCTGGGGACCACAAATGTCTGTACAAAACTTCATGGCAATACATCAAATAGTTGTTGAAACATTTCAGTCTGGACCAAAGCGGTGGACTGGCCAACACTACCATTCCTAGAGCCACTAGCGTGGCTAAACACACACAAGAAAAAAAAAAAGTCAAGAGATGTTTTTCAGGAAATCTGTACCCAGTAACATCAAGTCCTATTGTCAATGTACTGGTAAGTGGGTAACCTACAGTAACAAACACTCAGGGCCAGGGGATTTCACACCACCACCTTCACCATAATATAACACATAAATATCACTGGGGTCATTCAGCCTCTTCAGTTCCCAGTCCCAAGTCCAGCCACACACACACACACACACACACACACACACACACACAGACACATATACATGAAGAAACAATAATTTCCATTGCTTTCACACACCCACACATACAAGCAGCCACCCCTCATACACACTAGGAACCACACATGCAAACACTCACCACCCCACACCCTGATGCCCTGGCCTCCCACAGCTGGTTGAGCGAGGCCACAGTTTGGGTGAAGCCCAGAGTTTCTTACACTTGGCTGTGAATGTTATTTATTCTGTGAGCGCTGCGCGGTGAGAGGTGCATGGTGGGAGGTCGGAGCGGCTAGTGCAGGACCACTGAGCAGATCTATGGTATTATTGACATGGTAGAACATGCCTATAGTAATTTCCGCTGTTTTAGACTCCTATGCATTTGCACAAACTGTTCATTCACACACACACGCAATTTACACACAAACTCTCACAGGCAAGCAATCTTTTGTCCTCCATGCCCTTTACTATCAGCATTGCAATGTTTCTACTGTGCAGCGGGAGCTTGTCCTTCACTGCGCCACTGTTTAATGTAGCATTAGTGATGGCACTGAAGACGAGTTCAAGACGGGGGTATGATCCCTGTGCCCCTCCCTCCGGTGTAAGGTGAGGAGAAGCAGGGTGAAGGAGGGGACGGCTCCCAAAAACAGCTGCCAGCCTGTAGGAAGCCATGGTGCCCCTCTGGGCGTGGTGAAGCGGGTAGGAGATTGGCAGAGCGGGGGCCAAGGTTGTGCCCACATGAGGAGACTCTCGAGGAGGCAGTGTCGCCTTCACCACTGGGCCTCCATCTGTCTGCCCCCCTTGATCCTCCTCCTTAACCTTTCTTTCATTCATGGAATCACTAACTTTCCTCATTTATCTTTACAAACTGATACATACAGTAGGTAATAGGTTCTAATTATCCTATGTGCTATGACACATAGCATCTGTCGCCATTAAGTGTCAAACAAGCACCTAATTATGCATCTATACTGAAGTCTGTGCCTTCTGATAGCTGCAAAGACAGTAACATTTGAATTCAGTGCAGAAACAATAAGTCAGTAATCGAGAGAAATTAACTGAAGACGAATATGATAACCAATTTATAATTTAAAAGAGGTAAAAAAAAAAGGTAAGAGAGGTCAAAACCTGGCACCTACATTACCCACAATGCAACTCGAACACCTGCAGTTCAGTTGGAGATTCGGATGTGTTAAGCTAGTAGCGGCTAATGTAGCCTCTTGCCGCTAGCCTCAAACAGATGAGCAGGTTACTCCACACACCCAGATTTCTTTTCATATTCAAACTTGTAGTCTTCCACCCCAACCAGTGTTGACTCAAGTGACATCACTTGAGGCAATTTATCAGACTTTGCGGAGCTCCCTCTGAGACCAAGACCTGTAAACAGACCATGATGAGTAAAATCAGTGGAGTTCCCCTTTAAGGCAAGTCACTTATCAAGAAAAATAAAATGCCAAACAACTTTTTAAATGTGAGGATTTGCTTTTCTCTGTTTTATATAATTGTAATTGAATACATCTCGGGATTTAGACAGTTGATCAGACAAAACAAGCAGCTTGAAGACAATGCCATGGGGTCTAGGTAATAGTGATGGGCATTTTCCTCCATTTTTTCTGAGATTTTATAGACTACAGGATTAATTGAAAAAAAACATCAACAGATTGATCCATAATACAAATAATCATTTAGCATCAGTCCTATTTGAATTCCAAACAATTACTCTTGGAGGCACAACAATAGTTAATAGACCAGAGCCAAAACTTTACTGCAACGTATGCAGTAAAATGTGGGGTTTCATAGAAACACTAGAAACAATATGGATATGGAATTTTCTGTACATTTCTCTGCAGCAGAGGGATATATGATATTTTGTGGCCCATGCAGTCTTGGAAACTGTAGTTACCCTCGTTAGAAGTGAGCATATGTTACAGGTGGTGTGGAAAGCAGTAGAGAGTTGGCAGTGAAGAGTGTGTGGAATCTGCTGCCAGGGTGAGAGCATTGGTGCCAAGGTGAAACCTGAGTGGGCCATACAGCTGAGCTCTTCAGCTCAACACACACACACACACAGGCACATAGAGTATGAGAAACAAACAATGCACGGAAAATTTTGGCAAGCACAAAGAATCTGAGTCACTCACAATTACAGTATAGCCAGAACAACAACAACAACAACAAACTGATTCACACACACTTTTACTGTAATTCTCCATGTCGTGAGATAAAAAAAATCTATTAGGCTATAAATATCTTTCAGTCTGTGTTCACAAAGTGGGATAATGTGAACCATACGTATGTGTGTGAGTGTGTGGGATGTGGTTATACGGCAGCTGTATTCTCTGGCGTGTGTGTGTTTGCATATGTGTGTGTGTAGGTTTTCGTGCCTGTATGATAAATGGCAGCCAGACATTGGGTTAAGAGGCAGGGCAGCCCAGATGGACTGCTGTTTGTGCCCATTTTTTTGCCAACATAACACATAACCCTACACATACAACACACACATACAACACACACATACACCACACCACTCAACCCCTCTTTCACTAATTCTGCACTACAGCCAGTGGGGTTCAGCGCTATGATGTGTTTTTGGGTAACGCAAACTAACCTGAGGAAATTAACCCTCTGTCATTACATCTACTACTACTATCATTTTTGGCATCTTTTATGCCCCACACACACACCCACACACACACTCCCCCACCACTCCACTTCACTCCCTATTCTTTATTCTATTTCCCCTCATCTGTTGTCCTGACAGAGTACCTTTTACTGGAAGAGTAATTATCCCACTCTCTTTACCTCTTGAGACTGACTGTGGGGTGAGGTAGTGTGTGGGTGTGGGTGGTGGGGGTGATGGAGTTTTTTAAAAGGGTGGGCAGAGGGGTGTCTTCTGTCTACCACATCCTCCTTCCTGATCCAGGAAAACATACACGATTCCAGGACTCCAGCCCCCCCAGCCTGCCAGCCCCATCCTCAGCCAGGGACTTTCCAGAACTGCCCTGCCCAGCTACGGAGAACGCTAGTCAGCCACGGTCAGGCTACTGCACCCTGTGTGGGGCTCGAAGCGCTATAATCTGAAATATGTGAAGTCATATAGCAATGGAATCAAGCAATTTTAGCCTTTAATTGTGACTTTCAAAGAAAGTTAAAATAAAAGCACACTTGGGGGGAATAGAAGAAGTAAAAAAAGTAGTTAATAACATATGAGTCAAGAAGTTAACAATCACATGATGCGCCGAAAACTATTTACTGGATCAAAAGTATTGGGTTACTTTCTGAACTGGTTCTCTCTAATAAAACTCCTTCAGATGCTGGTGTGATTCAGCACTACAGGTGTGATCACAGATCTGAACCGCTGTATATCAAACACATGGGCCCTTCGTGATAAACCCTCATCATAAACAATACTGTAAAATCCAGATTACACATCTGACCTTCCCTCCTTTACAACTCTTGGGTGATCTCACATTCACTCACTCAGCTGAAAATCAAATCACGTTTAGGGGGGCTAAAGTAGAGCAAGTCAAAGTAGTTCTGTACAAATGTCATTTTGACCATGTGATCCAATCAGGAGTCTATATGAACAGATGTGTTTGCGAGTTTTTCCACTAAAATAGAACCATTTGATCAATTTCTGCTGTTTAAATTCAAGATCTTTCAAAGAAATTTGAATCTAATTTGAAATTAGCTTCATGCCTGAAAAAGCAGTGCGAGTTGAAATATAAAATGAACAAACACAGCATCCCAGTAGAGAGCTTTCTCAAGAGAAACATTTCACACTGAAAAAGAGGCAGCTTTAAGACGTCCAACAATAATGTAAGACTCAAAAGCAAGGTTTTACCACCTTTAAGACCAGTATTGACTTTGATTATTCAAAATGTAAGACCTTTTAAAGACCTACCACATATACACCACCCTGTGATATATTACCTGATGCCAGAAACAGCTACATGGGAAAGTACCTATTTCTTAAGAGAGTTGTGACTAAAATGAAGTTGGCCACAATGTAAACACATGTCAGAACGATGACTGACCATTTCCCATTATAACTCTCTGTCCACTCATCCTGGTAGTTTTAATTCTTGTCCTCACTACTCCCAGAAAGCGAGCGAGATTAGGTTGTCTGAATATAGCACACGGAGCCCAAACAAAACCCACAGACCATGGGCTTCCCGCTCAGGAGCAGGTGAAGGGGGCGGGTTGCGTTTCCCCAGCCCAGGAGAGGGGGCCTGAATCTGGGTAAGATACGGAGTCAGCCTCCCTTCAACTGCCCTGACAGAACGTGACACAGGGAGGCTTTGTTTGGAGAAACATACGAGAACATTCAGCCCGCAGGCAAAACTGACACGTCACTCTTATATCTAAGATAGTTCACAACACTGACTGACAAACACCTGACAAACACACGTACTATACACACCCAGAACTTATTAGAACACAGAGTAACCATTACAGGAGTAGAGAGCAACCACTTTGATATGATGTTTAGTACGTGGCATTGTACAAAATGTTTTAAGGGCCAATGGGGAGAGGATGGCCATGTAGAGGACTGTGCAGCACATATCATTACAGCACTTCCAGTAGTGTGTGACAGGACAGAGGGGAGGTCAGCATGATAGCAGCATCCTGGAAGGATTCAACCAAAATACCACAGCGAAGGACATGATCTGTAAACAATACGCACCCACGCTGGCATATAAGCTTTCAGTGGGCGACTAACTGTCAGTGACGCGCACACACACGCACACCACACTTTCTCTCAAGCATTTCCCCCCTCACTCCTTTCACACTTTCTCACACACATACAACACACACACACACACACATTATACAATTGACTATGAAAGGACATCAGGCTCATAACTCTGTTCCCCTGGGGCAGAAGAGACCCAGTCACTGTCAGGCGAAAAACAAAACAAAGAGATGGAAAAATAGAGCAAAATAAAGGCAGGAGAGGAGACAGCCGCGGTGTGATTAGAATAAACGGGGGAGAGATGAAGGGAAGCTGGGACAGAGGCTACTACCTCTCCTTTAATATAGCTGGGAAATCTTCCCCCCTTTCTTCCATGACTGAGGGGACGACAGGTTTGGGTGATTTTCTAATAACCAGCGGCCTGAGGTTATTGTGTTGCTGTGCTGTGCTGTGTGTATGTGCTTATATGTGCTTTATGTGTGTCGCCTGGACAGAAAAAAAATACAGTCCCAGGTAATGGCAAGAGATATTGTGAGAGGGAGCTAGAAAGAGAGGAAGATCAGGAGGCACTGATCTGCATTTAGATGATGGAGAGAGAAGACGGACAATGGAGTGACAGATTAAAAAGACCTGTAGTTTCATATCTACTTTGTCAGGATCCTTAATGATCAACTATGTAACGAGCATTATTACATCGCTGGCCTGTGAAAACCGTGTATCTCCAAAACGTCAGCTTTTCATAAGCTAAGAAAAGCGTCTCATTTTCAGCTTCATGTGAATGCATTTCAGATAATCCAACAGGTTTTTGTCAACCCAGAAACGAACACTTAATGCTGCAGTTTATCTGAAAATTGTAAAATCATCATGCAGGGTTTTTGCTAGACAGTGACTGTGAAAACTAAAGTTCTCTGGGGTTTCTGTTCCCATTCATTTATGGCATTGACAATGACTGGCAGTGGGAGTATGAGCAAATGTGTTGGAAAGTGTCTGTTTCTTTAATGACAAGTCAAAGGTACGGGCCTATGTGCATAAAAACAAGGAGAGAAGTTAACTATGACTCTCATTGAGCATTTCCATAAGAAACATCCAATAACCAAGCTTTAAATTCTGCTTCATATGCCACTAGGGCCGTGTTCAGACCGACTTTAGCTCTACATGAAAAAACGCAGTCCTCTCATTCATATAAATGGAGCCAGTCCAGTGGCACGGTGGCAGTGCCAAAGGGGGCTACAGCAAAACTTTTGCTGCAGCGAGACTTCACCCGGCAAGATGCCAATCAAAGACATGCAAGCGTACATTCTTGGTAGGTTACTTTGTAATGTGAACGCCGCAACAAAAGATAAAACCAGTTGTAGAGTTGTAAAATCTGTGTCAGAGTATCATAAACCGCCGTGCAGTGTTCTGGCGATAAACCTTCAAAGTCATGGATTTGTTACCCAAACCGGACTTCCTGGTTCATATGTTATGACTCACCGGTACCTGAAGCAACACACCCTCACCAACGCACCCCCTTGCATTGTTTAAATGCAGGGCTGTTTTCAGTCTGATCGCCCACTAACAGCAAAGATGTTTGAGGTAAATCAGAAACAGTGACATTGTTACATAGTTTGTCCATAAGAAATCACTAAAAAGATTATATTTCAAATGTCAAATGTCCTGCTCAGCACATCTTGGTTAAAATAAATTTAAGTGCTTAGGAGGAATGTTCTTATGTAAAAAAAAGTTTTTTTAATTGTAGATACGTCATTATTGTATTTTTGAAACCCTCAAACATACATATCCATAACAGCATCCATATTCAAATCCAGTATCAATCAGGCTACAGTAGAAACCCAATTATACAATTAGCAGCTTAAATCAGTTCACTTTCTGATTCTGGGCCAATGTAAGATGAATTGAACAACTGCAGTCTTTTGTTCCCATTTTCATCACTGGAGCATTCTGAATTTCTTACAGCTCTGATTCAACAGCAATAGCAAGATCAGCTGAGACTGAGCCTTAAAGTTTACACAATTAAAACTGAATTATTATCCAAGACAGTCCTGTGTTTCTATGTCGAGGAACATTGAGAATATCATTAAAAGAAACTCTCAAATGGGAATTTACAGTGGTTAAAAATACATCCAGAACCAGCAGCCCATCCCACTTTGTAGAGTCCCAAGCTCTATTACAGCTTTTGGATGACCTTCTTCATCCGCAATATTCCAACATGGCTTTGACACAAACTAAAAGCTCTCAAGTGTATTCTTCTGGAGACAGCAGGTCAAACCACAGCTCCTGTGTGTGTGTGTGTGTGTGTGTGTGTGTGTGTGTGTGTGTGTGTGTGTGTGTGTGTGTGTGTGTGTGCATTTGTGTGCACATGCCCGTGTGTGTGTCTGTTCAGAGGGAACGGGCAGCAGCTGAAAAACCTCACGTTGTGAGGTGAAGCCCACATAGCACAGCTGTAAACACACACACATACACATCATATGTGTGTTTGTGTGTATTATGGTCATGCACCAGCAGGCGAATAAAAAGACCACAACAAAACGAGCACAAGCTCTGTGATCTCCCAGAATGAAATGGCTCAAGTACGGAGAGTGTGTGATTCAGTGATTGAAGTGTGTATGAGAGTGTGTATCTGTGTGTGTCTGTGTGCCCTAAATGCACTCTTGTGGATCTTTTCACACAGCGCGCACAAACACAAACTCACATAGACACACAAACAGTGCGCAGCCATATGGTCAGATCATGAGCATAATGAGAAACACTTCTGGAGGTACTAATAGTGTGGGGGGGGGGGGAGAGGGGGGAGGAAGAGCTGGAGGAGAGATGCTTTAAGACAGAAGGGGAAAAGAAGAAAGAACAAATTGCTAAGCTAGACTGGAAAGCAAAGACGTGTATGAGTGAGGGAGAGAGAGAAGTTCTTACTCACGACAGCAGATGAGTGCAAACTGAACAAATAAACTGCGACCCCAGAGAGGATCGGATTTCTCACACTTACTTCCCTGGCTCAACCCCACATGTGAAAAACATTACCCTGCACTTGTTGTCAGCCTAAGATTCATCTCAATAGCTTAATGTCACAAAGATGTCAGAGTTAGAAAAGTACAGAAAATATTGTCACTGAGATGAGAAAACATTCAGGAGCAACATCTAAAAGTTAAGGAAAATGTTCTTGCTGAAATTTACAGAACTGAACCAGATGTTACAGTTGAATCATGTTTCCTCTGAATCATCTTTTTGTGTCACTGTGTGATCCGAGGCTCATAACCATGAGCATTTCTTTCTATATCAGTTCAGATGACATAATGACTCTTAACAGAGGGGCATTATCAGGACAGGCAAATCAGGCAAATGTTTGGGGCCCAAATAGAAAATTTGGGAAAAGGGACCCCCAATGGCCACTCATATTGGATCATTTTGCAATGACAAATATAAACCACCCTCAATGGACTTCTTTGGTCCCCTTGAGTCTAGGATCATCACCGACTCTTAATCAATGGTAGGGTTGGGCTATATCACGGTATATACCATGCGACGGTAGAAATGTGTCCACCAGTAGAGATTTGACAATACTGTTTCCACCACGGGAGCTCTCCCTTAGTGTCTCTGCTACATATTCGGGGCAGGCTATGTAGCAAATCAGGGCTGGAATCCAGCTGCCTCGCAAGGTAAGGTGATTTGGGCAGCAGGACTGCTCACCACGTTCTCACGCGACCTGAGAGTGACAGTTGGTGGCGATAATGCACCTCTAACCGCCGCAGAAGAAGAGAGTGACAAGAAAACATGGAGGAGTAGAGTGATATTGTACAGAGCATGAAGTACGAACAATTACTGTATCGTGACATATACCATTACCGTGATATAAAATTACATATACCGTGATAGAAGATTTTGGCCATACCCCTAACCAATGGTCTTACTAATTATATGTTTCATACCACTCAAATATATGGCCAAGCTTTCTCATTAGTTAAGTATATAGAAAAGTTTATTAAGGCATCAAAATATCCTCGTGTTATGAAATACACCAACACACAACATCTCCGACATGGCCAGGGGCTATGTGGAATGTTCTCTGAACTGTGGTGGATGTTTTGTCTGGGCACTGAAAAATAAAGTTTGTTTATGGAAAGTGCCACAGCAGAGGGGAAATTTTGAGTGGTGTAACATGTTTTTGTCCACATTCAGTGGTAAGTCAAGAGACCCCCGTCAATACACGCACACACACAGACACACACACACACACACACACATGCACGCACCCCTCCCTGTCGCTCCACCTTTCTCAACTGTTTCTCTTTCTCTCTTACACACACACACACACACATGCACGCACACACACACAGACACACACACACACAGTATCAGCAGTGTTTATGACACTGAGAATTACAACATAACTACCACAGCTCTTACACTCGTTTACTGGAATGTGGACTTGGAAAGACCCCAAAGAGAGAACAACAAACACACTTCAACTGCAACTGAAGCTCCAGCACTAACTTAAAATAACTTACATGGCAACAAGACATAAGTTTAATAAAATGGATTTCAAAATAACAGCGACGTCCGTTTTATACGGTAAAAGTCAAATCAGGATGTGCTGACACAGGCCAGGCCACTGCTCAGTGAAACACAGATGTGATGGCTTTAGCCGTGGTCACATGGAACTGCTTTCCAGCCTGCCATGAACGGAGAACGCCGACTCAGCTGGACGCTGCAGCACCTACCTGTTGACTCATGCTGATGACATCATCATGACTATTCTGGTCACATCAAAACAGACACCAGAGCTCGGAGCCCGAGACAGAGAGAGGCTGGGAGAAACACGGAGAAAAGTGAGAAAGGAGGAGGAGAACGATGGCAGCGGTGAGGGGGATCAGATGACCATTAGGTCATAGCCTGCAGGTCCACCGGGAAAGGGCGGACAGCCGGGTCAGCAGATCCCACACCTGCATGAGTGAGATCTACTGCTGAGTAGGAGGACTGATGACTCCATCATGCTGCCGGAGAATTAAATTGACTGGCCTGGAGAACTGTGTCCTTTTTGGAGTATGAGCAACATCAAAGAGAAGAGAACGAGGGAAAGAGAATGAGGAGGAGGGTATTGCTGAGTGTGTTAGTCTGTGGTGTGTATCCTGTAGCAACACACTGAGTTGAGTTTAGTGTGCATCTGCGTATGAGTAAGCCCATACAGTTTCGATATATATTGAAGACAGAAGAGTGTGCATGTGTGTGTGTGTTTTGTGAAGATCATAACCAGAACTAAGTGCTGCTGAGTCAGTTATATCTGTTCATTTCCTCAGTAAGGCCTGTAAGCACCAGTGATGTGGTCACAACAGGCTGGCACAGACCAAACCGAGCCCAACCATACCAAACCAGACCAGGAAAAACAACACACAGCTCGCCAGCTGCCTCCCGCCAACTCAGAGCAAGCATGCATGAGTCCGTCGGTCCAATCAAAGCTCCCACTTAGGGGAAGACAGCGGCTTTCCAGGCAGAGCCACAGCCCAGTCCAGGAAGCAGCTTTCTGCACCTGGATCAAGACACTGGGGTTAACAGGCATGTATGGTTACACTTACTTACAGTAGGACTGAAACCAGACAGACAAGCAGGCAGTGAGTCTGCAGACAGACTGAACTGAATCTACACACTCCCTCATGTCCAATCCAATTGTTCTGTTTCAAATTTGACTTTGCATAACAATGGATGAGTCTTAGGCTAATATGTAAACACACCATGAGTAAAAGATGACTGGTCCCTGTAGTATGACTATTCCCAGTGAATCACTCTCTAGTGCTACATCCTTTCACGAAAACTGTCGATTCAAATCTATTTTCAGATGAAGAGTGAGACGCCACATTAGCGCTCAGAAGCAAAGATGCATTCATATGTTTCTAATTTGGGCTCGATGAGTTTCACCCTGCTGGTCTCTTTAAACTACACCCACACATGCTCATCTTGTCCAAATAATTAACCCCCGCACTGACACACACACACACACACACACAGACTAAAAGATTATCTGCCTGATCTAACGTACTATACACTATGTTTACATTTGTGGTGTTTTTAATCGGTTTTAGGGATCAGCTGTTTGTCTGGCTCATGCATCAGCACATACTCCCACACCTCTAGTGTCTGCTGACAGCTGCAGCCTCTTTTGCGTTGGCATAATTTCGCCCCTGGTCAAAAAGCCCCAACCCAACATCAGATTTACTCCTCCACCTGCCAGTATCCCCCCCAGCAACCGCGAGAGCACCACAGCAACCAAACACAACAGAGGGCCAAGGGATGAAAGGAACCGGGCACTAGTCTGCGTTCGTCTCTCAGTTTGTCTGTCTGCACATGTCTGCATGCATACGTATACATATAAACATAACAAAAAGAGGAGGACGGGGGGGATCTAGTTCGTCGTAGACAGTTCTGATCTATTATCAAAAATATGAGATTAGATAATATGAGTTAAGAACAAGTACCTTAACTCAAAGCACTTCTCATAGTCAGCACTAACCAGCAAAGAAAAGGAGGAGACATTACACCAGTTCTGCCTGCAGCATTCTGCGCTGCTCCTAAAGTAAAAACAGATCATTTAGAACTCGTGGTGAAATGTAGTGCTGAGACAATTAGTCAATTTATTGATTGTTGGTAATCAATTCATTGTTTAAGTCATTTATCGAGTACGTGTGTCAAACATTTGCTGGTTCTAGCTTCTCATATGTGAGGATGTGCTGCTTATCTTTTGTTTTATATCATTGTAAATTGAATACCTTTGGGTTTTGTGCTGCAATATGACATTGACACCTTGGGCTCTGGGAACTCTTGATGGCCATCTTTCACTTTTTCTTACATTTTGATACATCAATGATTAATCAATTAATATAAATTTTTAAAAAAAACAGATTTATCAATTTTATCAATTACAATAATCATTAGTTGCAGCCCTAGTAAGCCCCAATGATTTGTCGATTAAATGATGAACAGAAGCTTATTTTCTCTGTTTATATAATCATTGTGAAAAGACTAATTGGGGTTTTTTGGACTAGTGTCGGACAAAACAAACAATTTGATAATGAAAATAATCATTAGTTGTAGCCCTACGTAAAACGTTCTACATGTAGAACAGGAGCTCCACTTTGCATTTAAAGTATTTATCTCTCTAGTCTGGCTTTTAAGAGGAACGGTATCATCCAGTAAGAATGATGCAACTATTTGTATGACTAATTTGGCCAAGTTGATGAAATGAGAGAGGAGGAGAGGGACAGATTCACAGACAGAGAAAGAGAGGGGAGGAAAGAGAGAAAGTGGGGGAGAGAGGCATCCTAAGATGACACACAGAGTCAAGAGAGCTTTTTGTGTAAATGAGGCATTTTCCTTTCGTGCACATGCTGCCACACAGCCTGCATGGAGAATGAGACACACTGGGAGTAAGGAGGGAGAAAATGCAAAAAAAAAAAAAAAAGTCTTTGATGTGTGTGCGTCTTTGTCCATGTCTTCCACCACTGCAACCTGTCACATGCTCTCTCTTTACCCATCCCCGTTGTTCGTGTTGAGGAAATAAATCCCTGTATCTCACATCCCTGTTGTCCCACCCTTCTTCCCCCTTCTTCCTCCCCCCTCTGCCTCTAACTCTCTCTAATTGCTTCTTTTACCCTCTAGCCTGCCCCAGTCCCACAGAAAGCTGGATACAGCAGCTCTCTGTAGACTGCTGGGAGTCCACGCGGACAGGATAAGAAAGCTCATCCTGTATCTGCCAAGGGTCCCCAATGCATTAAGGCCAGTGTGCCACGGTTCGTCTATGACAGAATCTCCCTGGGACATGAGACACTTCCTGGTGGACTGGATTGAACAGATTAATCCTGGAGGAACTGGGAAGCTGAATGGAGATACTCACTTAGGAATTTTAGTTAGCCCAGAATTGAATTGCAATCAGTGTCTTTTACATTGCAATACATTTCACGCTGATCAGTTCAAGTATATTTGGGATTTGGGTGGCTGATAGTGGCTTTCACTGTTCACGCAAGAAAGCAGGGTAGAGGTAGAAACCAGGTTAAGAGAAGCAAATCAAAGAATGTGTTTACATGCACTGTAATAACCTGGTTATTGTAAGCCCTGTGTTTACATGCAGTTTGTTGTAATCACATTTTCCTCCAACCATATTCTTAAACCAGGCTTATTTTGAATATATTAGCGATATATATGAAGCTTCAGCTTTTGTCAGAGCATTTGGACTGACAGCACAGTGAGAATACAGGCTTAGTTGTGCAAAAGCAAGCAGTTTATCATTGAGCTGCCAGTATACTCCATCAAAACTGCTTGTCAGATGGTTGAATAGCTTCAGAAACGCCCTCCCCCCACACCTTTCCGACGTCCGATGAGGGGGGGTTGTGTCCGACCATTTCTGTAACTTTCTGAAAACAGACAATCCAACATTCACACCTACCTCACGCCGTGATGGCACAGCTGTGCGGAGGTGAGAAAGTAACCAGGTTTGAAGTTCTCTCTCTAGCTTTCTTTTTTTTTTTACACAATTATTTGTTGCACTTTTCGTGTGAACAACCAAATGCAACATTATGGATGCCTTTTAGAGGAGACTGTCTGAAAGTGTGCACTTGGCCGTTCGGAACAGCTATAAACACCTTTGATTTCCGACATGATTGGACAACACATGTTACGGACTAGTTCTGTTCGAGCATAACTCGAACCATTAATCACACAAGTCACCCAAACTGACGGGAAAAAAGCCACATTTGCCGAAAAGCCAGTTGTTTGCATCCCTGATTAATGTGTAAAAGTTTCTGAATTTTACAAACAGATTCAGCATGCCAAATTGGCCAGACAGCCACCACTAAGGGCTGACTTGTGCTAACAGTACCAGACACACCGCAAAAAAACTACAGGCGATGGTCAGTCACAGACACTCCACAGCACAGCACAGCCAACTGCCAGTGTTGGTGTGTAAGGGCCCTAAAAAAATCAGGTTTCTGCAGAAATCAGGCAATAACCCGGCTACTTAAGTGCTTGTAAATGCACAAACTGTGAATAAAGACTGGTTAAATAAAGGAGGCTGAGAGCATCCATGCCGTATCTGTAACAGGTGCAGATAGAATGAGAGAGCAGTTATGGTGTGTGTGATCTGCTCGTCAGGCAAAAACAGACCTGCTGTTTGCCCTCCCCTCAGGCCTCTTTCTGCGTCTCTCACCCTCTCCCGCTTTCATTTCACCACCCTCCCTCCTCCTCTCAGCCGCAGTGGCAACAGCCCGTGTGGTGTCTCTGTACATTTCTGTGTGTGTTTGTTTGTTTGTCTGTGTTTACTTCACAACAGCTGGATATGGTTTGTACTCTTAAACCTGGCCATGGGACTCATCATCACTGTGAAGACGCACACATACAGACAGAGAGAGAGAGAGGGGAAGAGAGAAGTGTCAGCACTGGTGTGTTTTGCAGTTATGAGACATAGAGAACATAAGGTTGAGCGTGAACTCACATATGTTGATGATATCTTTTACATGATACCGTGATTGTTTTACTTTGCCACCAACAGTGGTGCACATCTGGATATCTCCCAGCAAATACAAAGATATAATAACCAAGGGTACATGGTGTGGACGACTGCATGCATGAAAGTTAATATTAGTGTCGTGCTTGTGTATTCATGTACGTGTCTGTCTGTCCATTTGTGTGTGTATCTCAGTTTATTTGTGTGTGTGAGAGGGAGAGAGAGGGAGAGAGAGGGAGAGGGAGAGGGAGAGAGAGAGAGTACACCACGCTGTGATCCTAAATAAGTGCACTCAGTGTACGATACAAATTCCTACAAGGTGGAGATAAATACACAGCCGTGCCCGGCCCCCCTCCACATCCCTCGTTCTTTCTTTCTCCTGTCCTCCTACACATCCTGGCCCTTTCATGTGCAAAGCAGATGGAGTCAATTGACATGCTAATGAGACAAGGGCTGCTTCACAGCAGTCCTGCAGCCACACACACACACACACACGTGTATATACAGTGACTGGATATCGGCATGCACATTTGAGTAGGTCCCCCACACACTCAACCAAACCACCCATCCACTTACCCACACACAAACAACAACACATCTGTATCACATGACTCAAACAGTAAATTACTTTTTTAATAAACAATGAAACACTAGTATTTGTTGGTCGACTTGGACTTGGGACCCCACTGTGGGTGATGCAAGGATCTGTGTGTGTGGTAAGGTATAGGCCTACATAAGATAATCCACTTCAAGAACAAAGGAGTAATGAATTATGATGCTGATTGATACCTGTCAATCAAAGCCAAAAGTTTAAACTTTGTTATTTATTATGGCCAAAGTCATGGCCAAGAAACATGCATCTAACTTATCACATGTCTGTAATGTTAAGAGGGGAATACATGTTTACATATATATTTTATATGGAATTTAGAAAAATGTCTCAGGGTTAAGCTTCATATTTGCAGCTTAATAAGATCACCAAAAAGAATCATATTAAGAATTACATTACAGGATCACTGAGAGCATTGCCTATTTTATATCAATCCATAAACAATGAAAAGTTACCAAAAGGTTATCTGTAAATTTACTATCAAATGTGATAATGAACTGTTCAAGTTTTAACAAGACAAAAATCTGGCAATACAGTGTCAGCCTTGGTTAGAGACTCCCACATGTTGATTTTGCAAGGTCGACGTGGCCGTAGCAACATTTCTGTTGTTCTGCCCAGCAAGTTTTCAGGTCAAAGTTCACATGTGAACTCCACACTAACATGAAGGGCTAAAACTGGTTTTCAACTGGATTTTTTCCCCCTATTTTGTTTTCATGTGGTTTTCAGTGAACTAAGGTTAAGTTGAAGGAGGGGAGAGGCAAAGCAAATATTTGTGTTTTTGGTGCATAATGCCTTCAGCTGGCCAATATCACTCACCAACTGGATTATTGCTCTGTTTTCTGACTGTGCAAATTCAGTTTCATGCCCTTGGACATGTGTATATAGCTACCAGCTACTTTTTACCGACTCCATATTGGCCGTCAACACTATGTGCCCAAAACCTGGGCTCGACCACCACTAAAAGACTTTTTAAGGTTATGGTTTAATTTTAAGGAAGCAAAAGGTCAGATGTGTAATAGTGTGTATACCGTGTGTGAGTGTATTCATGTTGACTATTAAGTAGGAGTGTAAAGATTAACCGATACAATATATATATCTAAAAGAGTCATAGATTCGGCTACATCGATACAGAACCACATTCTGCATGAAATTCGGAAAAAAATTGTTACCTTCTACATAGTGTGTGTTGTCCAGCCACTTCAGAAATCAAATGTGTTTATAGTTGTACCGAACAGCCACACTGGAAGGCGGAGTGAAAAGCCAGCCATCATAAAGAGAAGCTGTCTTTCTGTAGAAGCATACTGGCCGCTTAACGCTAGCTTTAACAGCTAATGTTGCTACCAACTATCCGCTAGCTTCTCCAGGTTGAATGCAACTCTTACTGAATCCATGTGCTGTTTTATTTACAGGCTATAAAGGTAATGGTGTGAAAGAGGACATCATTTTTTAGGGTTTTTCTGATTCAATATTTTAAATAAAAACTTAGTCACACATATATTATTAAAAAAGTAAACATATCAAATGCTACTTTATCTGTATTGTTTTTGTATCGGATCTTTGACTGTGTATCTTTTAAGTGCTCGTCCGCCAGAAAGAGCTAAAAAAACAAACAAGATGCTATTCTAACTCGGGTGTCAATGGCAGCCTGGTTGTTTGACCTATGACCTTAACTGTAGAAGCTATTAGCTATTATTAACTATTTTCATTCTGGGCTGTGTTGTTAAGTTAAAAGTGTGTGTTTTTCTGTGCATAAGGGATTATACAGTATGCATCTACAGTATTTTATTGCACAATGTGACTGTACAGTATCTGTCTTACACATTCTCTCTCATTCGGTTGAACCTCTTGAAGCCTCCGAGCATCACTCTCGAAAGCTCAGGTTGTTGATGGGTGAGTGCACTGAGCAGCACTTGAGGCCAGATTAACAGGTGACATTTACGAGGGTGCGAGTGTGTGAGTGTGTGTGCGCGACTGGCAGGGCCGGGGACTGAGTGATATAGGGCTCCCTATCAGCAGACAGGAGTCAACTACTCCCACTACTCCCCACCCTAAAGGGCAGGCTTTATAGCCAGATCCTGATATATGCCCTTGCATGCAGCAACTTTTATTTAGGAGCCCCCTGTTGAACCCCTGTCTCCTCTGGCTCACTATTTATGAATTTATTAAAAGACTGGTTTGGTGTTATTCACTGGTTAGTTACATTTTATTGGAAATGTAATGAACTAACTAAATTTGACCTGTTCCCACATTTCTCTTGTTTTGTAGCCCTTTTTTCTTAGACTCTAAGCCCTGGTGTTCTTATTTTGTTTTCACTGATAATTGAATTTAAAACATGGATAAAATGTGTTCCCTGTATGTCTGTTTTGTTCATCTTATCATGTACAAGACAACATGTTGTTTATAGGGCTGCAACTTATTATTATTTTCATTATCAATTCATCTGACAATTATTTTCTAGAGTAATCGTTTGTTCTATAAGTACTTTTTGTCTGAACATCAGTCCAAACCCAACAGATAACCAGTTTACAATGGCATAAAACAGAGAAAACCAGAAAATGATCACGTTTAAGAAGCTAACACCAGCAAATATTTGGCAGTTTTACTTGAAAAGTGACTCAAACTCTTAATCGATTGTCAGATTGTCAGAGACTCATTTTCTGTTGATCGACCCTTTCAGCTATAATCGTTAGCTATGAAGTAGCTTTTAACTTTATCTGTGAAGTTTTGTCTCTTGTAATGAATAACAGAGAAACACATTTCATTGAATTGAACATCAGTTTGATTATTTTGCCTACAATACATTTCCTATATTGTGATATACTGTATATCATATACAAAAATATTATTATTATTTTATTTTATTTTTATGATTTCTACCATGTCCTCCTGCCCAACATGCAAGTAAACACTAACATACTGTACCTATCAAATATGGGCTCATGACAGGCACTGATTTACTAATGCCTTTCTTATTATTGCTCTGACACAGTAATCAGGAGGCCTCTTTAAATATTCATTGTAAATACTGGTGGCGCTGCGCAGTGATCTCTTTCCAGAACAGGTGGGGTAGGAGGGCCACGCTCCTCCTACCCTCTGACCCAGGAGACAGCTAACCGAGCCAGGGCAGGGTCTTTACACGCTGCCCCCCGGCCCACCACATGGCCGGTACTAGGCCTTTGCTATTAGGAGAGATCAATGCTGTTTTATTTATTCATCTGAGCAGCCTTCAGTGCAGTCCCCCAGGCTCTGGTCCACTCTGAAGGCATTGTTTTAGAAATTGTACATTCTCTTATTAACTCCATCGGCATCAGACATCAGGACAGTATTTTACTTATACATATAAGTAACATATAAATACTACATATTCTAGCCTCTACTCTTCTGTCTTTTTCTACAGCTCATAGTTGTAGTACTTGCCAGCATCATCATCATCGCCATTACCAACATCACACCTGTTTCCAATTTCATACACTCACAGATCTTTCTTTGAACTATATTATTACATACACTTTCCCTGCTGAGTCAAAAAGATCATAGTATAACTGAAGCTGAATGAGTCATAGCTTAGGTCAGGCACTAGTGCATTATGTGTGTGTGTGCGTGCGTGTGTGTTGTGAAGCCCAGTGATTGGATGGGCCAGATGAGAATACAGTCAGGCGTGGGTGGAGAGCAGAGGGGTGCTAATTTATGACTAACACTTAGACACAGGATCAATTGCCAGTAAATGTCTCTAGGCTCAGAATGGGGAACGCTCTAAAGTAGGGAATGCTTAACCCCATCCTCTGCCATCATGCACAATGCATTTTTATTTTTCATTTTGGTTTTCATGTCCCTTTTATATTACTGCATCTTAGTTTAACAGTTCTTGATGTGTCCCAAAACAATTGTGCTGCTTGTTTCTAATCAAAGGTATGAAAAATGACTGAAAAATGAAATTAGTTTTGGAAAAATGTAAGCTAAAATGTACAAAACATGTTTACTATCCACCTGCCTCATGGCTGATCTTAAAACACTAGAAGGTGAATGCCAGTTTTATAACCTCAGGCTGTTGCTTGGTTATCTGTCACTGGTTGGACAGTCCTGCTTTTGCTGTGATGAAACATGCTCCAGTGTGCAGATTGTTGTCTCTCAATGAAACCTTTGGGAATGTGGGTTGGAAACATTATCCAGCGCAGAAGCAGGCAATGAGCACATCAACAAGACTTTCTATCAGCCTTGATTAGCTTCATCATCAATTCAGTGCATGCCTTGGTGTACAGTGGTCTCATATGTACAAATAAACAAATACAAACTTTTTACTACTTCATTCATTTGGTAAAAGGTGCAAAAATACACAGAATTAGTACAAAACTACACAAAGTAAACCATAAAAGGAAAAATATCAGAAAAAGCTGTGCATCGTTACCTAAGGGTCCTGTGTCCTATAACTGCCAGCTTCTCCCTGACTTCATCCGCCATGAATAAAAGTAAAAGGTATACTGCATTTATACTTTACAACTAGGGTACTTTAAGATAAGAATAATATTGTATTGTATGTAATAGTCATCGTAACAATAGTTAATGCCTTAGGTCTATCATAGCAGTCCAGATCATGTAAATCACAGTGGGCATAGTAGTATCTATGTTGCACTGATCTCCAAAAGTGGATAGCTAAATATTATCCCTTTGAAATAATTCAAATACTCTTTTTGAGAGACTGTCCTCCCCAATAATACATCCGTATAGGTCGTCTGTGCAAGCAGCTTATTACAACCCATATTTACGTTTATTGTTGATAGTTAAAACGAGGAACCTGTGATATACCGTATAATATAAATAAACAGTATAGTGTTGACGGAATACATGCATGTTTAAAATGCAAGAATGTTGTTGTGCATATAGTGCATTTATAACGGCCTCCCGATGGTTAACATCTGTTTTAGGGTTCAGCTGGTTGCATCTTGCTTTTGTGATCTGACTGCTCAGCAGCTCGTTTGAAGACTTTTGTGGGACAATAAAGAGCTGTTGGCAGGCACAATGTTTCCTCTTGTACTTGTGCTCTATTGAATGGGCTAAATACAGTATACTACAGTATATCACAATGTGGCAGTTATAGTGGTTGCTGCACACATAGAAAAAGACACGTATCATTGCAGTGCTATGGTAAACTTACCTGTTAACTGAGGGCATCTGTCATATTTTGCAACACACTTTACCTTTCGAGTGGACTTCTATTAAAACTCATGTGATGGCCACCTGTGGAATAACAGCTTCTCTCTTCCCAGGCCACAGTGGCACTACTTCTCTCAGTCTGCAGAATTTCCTTGAGCTGAATAAGCTCAGCTTTTGCCTGGGAAAGTCTTTTTTCTTCTCCCCTGGGCTCTGTGAGAACTCAGGGCAATTCCAAACCATACAAACTGGAGATTGTGAGTGTATGCAAGCATGATCGTGTGTGTGTGAGTATGAATGTATGTCTGAGTGTTTATATGCCTCCCAGAGGGGCGGAGGTCTGTGTTTTGACAGTATCAGGTGTACAGGCTTTAATCTCTCTTCAACTCTCTCTCTCTCTCCATGTCAAGCATTGTTCATATGAAAACGGAGCAGAGACACAAAGAGAGAAAACTATTTCTGAATAATAAAGGACAACCTGTCTGTTTCCAAGACTTAAAGACCCTGCCCTTAACATAAATAATCTGTCTCAGGTATCTGTGTCTCATATCGGACTAATGCATGCTATTGTAAACAATCACACAGAGAGCCACGGTAGGCTCAGGAAACTTCAAGTGTTGGGCAGATGGAGCAAGAGAGATTTAGAAAATGTGTGTTTGGGTAGAAAATGGAACAACAGAGAGTGCTCTGAACAGGGTCAGTGTTGTATGTTGGGTGGGTGTGGGAGGGTGGGGGGTTGAAAACATCCAACAGTCAGCCCTCCAGGCCACCTCTGACCTGGGCCCTTTAGGGGTAAGGAGTCTTATTAGATACTTAAACCTTTCTGCAGGATTTTGCCTCCCCATCCCGCTCTGCAGCCTACCAATAATCCTCGGCCAATCAATAGTAACTGTTCTCTCGATAATTCATAACATTAACATACACTCAATGGCCCAGCGGATGGATGGGGAAGACATAGGAGGGCCATCATTCCAGTATCGATCCCCCTTAGAGGGAGTCGATAGGCGGGGAGGTGATGGAGTTATAGCCTCCTGCCTCCTGGAGGTAGAGCCACAGCAGAGCATAGCCTCAAATAAACACACACACACACCGCTATCTTCTCATGCCCACAGACATATGGACAGATACCGACACAAGCTTTCAGTGTGTGGGATGTACACATGTACGTGTGTCCTTTGTACATGGCATGCTGTGCCAGAGTGTCACTAAAAGAGATAAGAAGAAACCCTTTTAATTACACCCCAGAGCAGGGACCTGCTTTTCTATCACCACTCCGACTCTGCTATCGCATTCATCAGACTCCCTCCTTCCGCTGTCTCCACATGTTTCCGTCTTTTTTTTCTGCACTCCCTTTGCTCCTTCTCTGCCACTCCACAGGGCCCCCTGTCCCCTAAGATTTCTTAACTACCACTCTTGCCTTTTGATTTCATGTCCCCGTTGCACCATACCTCCCCAGTTCCCATATACTGCATATCCCCCCCTGCCTGTTTTTTACCTCTCCTCCTCTCAGAGAATCAGCTAGCAGCAAATCCTCAAATCATTTTGCCTTAGATGTCGCAAAGTAATCTAAAAGTAACTGAAAGTATTCAGAATGCATGAATAATGAATTTTGAGTGATCTCATGGAATATGCTACTGACTAGAGCTGGGCCATCTTTCCTGATATCAATATACTTTGATTACAAAATGGCAAACGTATGCCAAATTACATATAAAATAATTGGATATTCAATGGAATAAACTGTATTCCACTGTTGGGTATTATAACAGACAAACATTTTCACTGATCAAACTAAAATCTGAACAACTTTTGTTAATTTTTAACTATAATTTGCTTGGGATCATTAAATTTGAGTTTTGTATAACGATAACATGATAAATAATATTGATCCTGTATATTCATTAACAGTAGACAACTGCCATGTACATCATAAATCTGCCCCCAATTTTAAATGGATATCTAGCAACGGTAATTCAATAGCTTTTTAAAGAAAACTGCCCAACCAGAGGGCAGATACACCACAACTGTGTCAGCTAAAGCTTTGCCTTACTTATCGCTGAGTGTTTGACCCAAAGTGCCTGTGCCAGCTCTTTCATTCCAGTCAGACAAATAGTACAGCGAGTAGACTTGCCACTCTTCCCTCCTCTGTTCCCTTTTCCCTTGCGAGACATAAAGCACCCTTCACCCATTTCCTCCAGCTTCTCATTCTCACTTCCACACCTCTCCCAAAGCCCCACAAGGGCCCTACACGCAGCACCCTGAAATATAGACTGGCGTAATGGCCCACTAAATTAACTCCTTGTAAGCGTGGTTTAGGAATGGCTGTAATTAGCATATAATAGGTGTGGGAGAGGAGGTAAAGGGCCAGGCCTGCCCTGGGGGCCCAGAGGCTGGGGCTGCGGCCCTCTCTCGTCTCCATCTCTAATAGCGCCGCAAAGTTCAGCCTTATAAACATGTCAGTGAGACGCGTGATTAAACGGCACGGTCATTAGATAATGGATCCTGTACCTGTGGGCTGCCTATCACTCCCCCGTCAAGCCAGCTCAGCGCTACCTTGGCTCAGTCTGTCATACGCAAACACACACACACACAGGCACACATATGACTTCACTGTATCTTCTTTTATCCTGCTAACTCCCCACCAAAAAATCCACATGCAGGAGAGAATAAGTAAGACAGAGAGAGAAAGTGCAGAGCAGCACCCTGACTGATGTAGTTCCAATAATTGCAAGGCCCTGCTTCCTCATCCAAGTGCCTTTTACTTATTTAAACTGTTTGCTTTAAGCGCCACTGAAGCCAATTAGGGGAGGCATAATTCAATGGGGCAGGGAATGAGGGGAGTAGGAGGGCTGAGAGAAGGAGGAGGGGAGAGAAAAGAAGAGAGGACGCCGCTTTTCAGCAGGCCCTTCATCATTTTCCTGACCTGTCCTCGCTCTTGCACTTTCACTCAGACGACCAGGTTTACTAAGTCTTTTACACTTTGATTGTGATCATTCTGTGCCCGGAGTCATGTGTCTTATTTACAAAACCAGTGTGACAGCCTGAAGCACAGTTTGTCTGTGGTGTCAGCAGTGAGGTGTGCCTCTCTCCTTCATGTACACTGTGCAAAGAGCAGAAGGAGTTATGATGAATGTGACTGCCTGTTTCGCTAAATTTATTAAGACTAATGTAGATTGCATGAACCATAGTAGATCCGAAAGGTATATAGGTCAGTTAGGGTACGTGCTATGTGAAAAATCTTTGAAGAGCAGTTGCTAACAACGCAGGTTTATTAGAGTGTCAGTGGTTGAGGAGAGAAACTTGAATTGGCTTTTACTCTACAGAAAACTCCATGAAAGAAGACCAAGAATAAGCCCACCCAATACAAATCGATCTAATTTTACTTAACTAAAAATGATAACTGATACAAAAGTAATACCTAACTAAGAACAGATTATGGTGGGAAGAGAGGGTAAGGCGTTGTGGTTTTATGTTTATGAAAACTCAGCTTGAACTCGAGGTTCAGTGAGCTGCAAAATCACTATAGCCTAGCAATTCCTTTGATAAGACATTGGACTGCCTTCACCTCAGTTTCTAGTACCCTTTTCAATTAATCTGGTCTTCCACTCTGGTCTCCCTCTCTCTTTTAATTTTTGGATGGATACTTGGCCAGTGAACCTATAGCCCTTGTTTTTCTGTCAAGGCACTTCCCCAGGAAGACCTGCTGGACTTGCACAAACAACAAGGTTTTACAAATGCCATTAAAGATAATGGTATTGCTCATGTTAACGAGCCATCAGTTATACATTCATACACGAATGAACACACTAACCCACACGCTTACACTCAAGCTTATATCTTAATAAAGTGAACCTCTGTTACAGCCCAAAAGTTATAGAGTACTGCAGGGATGACGTATTGTTGTAGGCCAACCTGGAAGTTAGCATCACCCTGGTTCCCTCGACAAAAATCGAATGGGATTTTTCCATTGTATTTTGGACTATTGCAGAAAATAAGCTCTATGGCAAACAAAAGTTTATGATACTAAAACGTTTTGTTCAGCAAGATAATCTTCACAAATGAACATGACTTTCATGATTTTTGAAGCTTAAATTCAATCGCCAGAAGTAAAAAGCTAACGTATGCTATAGCTAATGCTATAAACGAACTACACCACAGTCACATGACTTCAACGTCACCACCGCTAAGTTTCCAACTTGTTATTTGATTCCACGCACTTACCTCTTCTACAAAAGCCTTTCGGAAAGTTTGAGTTAGAATAGTTTGCAAGAGCGCGAGTATAAACACAACGAGGCCGTAGACGAGGCCGGACGAGTGAGTAGATGAGTTTCTGTGTTCGGCGTGATGACGTTTAACGTCCTCGACAACCTCTGTAGTCTCATTTAGCCACTTGTTAGCAACCGCCTTTTTTAAGATACGTAAAATCTTCAAAATTCAAGAGTGGGGTATTTACTGACGTATTTTATGTCGTAGAACAAACCGTGAAAATCTCTTGCGTTTGTGTTAACCACAAAACCCATTGACTTCAATACAAGGGAACCGGAAGTGCAAAAATGCTAACTCATTTCCGGGTTTTAGGATTCATTCCTGCAGCACTCTATAATGTAGCACAACTTACACCAACACTGCCGTGGTAAAGACAGCAATTCCACAAACAGTTATGAGTGGATATGTGTATTTTCATAAACATGCAGGCAGGCGCTGTAAAGACACAAGCTGGTCTGGCTGGTATTGAGTATCATTCATATTTCAACTCAAAGATCTAAGTGCAGTTTCAGAAAGAGAGAGGATAACATCAACAACTACAGTTCACTTTGTGGGGGAACCAGTGGATGAACTATTGGTTACGGATGCAGCACTCAAGATCTAGGTGGGACAGAGAGGGAGAAACCACATCCAATCGTTCCATCACATACTTCTTCATATCTATTCGCTTCAGACATTTATCCATTCTTTGGCGGCTTTCATATTAGTAAGAGCTGAAGCTGGTGGAGCAACGTGGCCTGGCCCAGACCTTCACTCATTCTAACAGCCGTTTAATAAATGTGATTGCAAATGGAACTTGTCACTTGCACTAGGGAGAGCTGGCCAGTCAATACCTCAGCTGGCAGGTGCCTGGGGTCACATATAAGTCAGCAAGTGATGGATATGTATCCAATAATTGATGTAGGGCAGCAGTTATTGTCAGTTTGGCTCCTGCCTCTATTGCTTATTAAAAGCTGTTGGCCTTAAGTACCAGCCAGCCAATTACTGAGGAAGCAAGGTGACTGTTTAGGAGCCTAGACCCTTAGGCTCTCTGTAGAGAAAAGAAATGAACTAGTCTATTGTTTCAGTGCGTACATGCCTCTCTGTATGTGCGTGCATATGTGTGTGTGTGTGTGTGTGTGTGTGTGTTTGTTCCATCTAAAATCCTGAGCGTTTATTTTTTCAGTGAACTTCCTCTACTTTTTTATGAGGCTCTGTTTCATTGTTCTACCAAAGTGGTTTCCTCAAATGTACATTTACTGTAATACAGCGCACATTAATCTGATGGGTGAACTCCTGCCTCTCATCAGGTCAAAATAGAGCCATTCTCCCTCTCTATTGTTGTCTTTGACCTTGCAGGTTATGTCAGAGCCTGAGAGAAGCAGAACGTAGCAAACAGAGCTGCTCCGCGTTGACCTGTTGACCTCGCCTTGCACTGCTTAGTTATTAATGAACTGGCACGTTTCCTCCAGTTCCTCTATCTTGGTTCAAGGTTAACTCATCCGGAGATGAACTTGTTTGTACCGTTTTCCATATCTCAGAGCAGAGCGGGAATCTCCACAATTAGACACTTACAGGTCACCGTGGGAGTCCTGTGTGGGCGACAGTTAGTGTGACACCCTGGTCCAGCGATAAATACAGTAGCACCAGCCAGCTTACCACAGCAGCCTATCTCCCTAACACAATCTCCCTGCTCTCTGCTCAGCAGGGAGAAAGCAGAATGAGCCGTGATAATGCTCATCGCCACAGGCCCTAACCCTAAGACTGTGGGGAGAGAGGGAGGGGAAACTTTGGATGTGACCGTGGCGTGTAGTAATTGTAAAACTCAGAAAGAGCTGCTGAAGCAGAATTCTGACATGTAGCGCTGCTTTTCAGTTCTGATCAAAGGGTCCACCAGAGCAGCAGCTGATAACCCAATCAATTCACTCCTTTTGTTTTTCGCTGAATGATGCACGTTTAGCGCTAACCTCCAGGCAAAGAATGAAGGAAAGAAAAGGAGGTAAGGGGGGTAGAGAGGGGGAAAAAAGGGTGGTGGGGAGAGAAGGTAAGAAGGTGGAAGGCAAAGAGGAGATTGAGGTAAAAGCTGCATTTGAATTCCAGGAAAAGCCAAAAAAAAGCGAAAAGCGAAAAAGGGGGGGAAAATTAAATAAACTTAGCAGATTGTTGGTGAGTTTGATGGATCTATAGAAAGGTATTAAGAGGTGCTGCAGGGGATGTGACGTGCAGAGGAGCCGATTAGAATATGAAATGTTTTAGCAGAGAATGGAGTAAAAAGGCAGGGAGATGGAGGGGAGATAAAAAAATTACCTGTCTACTGCTCTCGTCCTTCAGGAGCCAGGCAGACTGAGAGCCCCCTGCCTATAGAAGACAATCAGTAACAGACCAAGAGGAGGGAGAAAGCTTGAGTTTGTGTGGATGAGAAAAAGATAGAAAAAGACAAGGAGAGATATATACGGGAAAAGAGAAAGACAGATGCTTCTGTAAAGGTAGGTGGTCATAAAGATGGAATGAGAGTGAGAGAGAAGCTAATCATTACAGTTTGCAATGAAAAAGTGGCTTCTTAGACACTAATCAATCCATTGGTCAGACAATCAATCAGTCTGTATTTAGTAGGCCCATCATGTCCTCTAGACAGGCTGGCAGAGAGAGAGGAGAGACATATGAAGAGGTAAAAGACAGACACCCAGCTCCTGGGAAACAGACGTACTGGGCATAGAGAATAAAGCACACAGCACAACAAAGAGACATCCCAGAATATCTGATGGTGTGAACTGATTCAAGACTGTATGGCACCAAGCTTTGGCCAGCACAGCAACTGCACACCAGTCTTCACTAGATTTGTCCAGCCTACTCTGGCCATACTTCTGTAATGTGAAGACTCGCCAAGACTATGACTAAAGAAAACCCAAAAAACTGGAAGTCATTTTTAAAGCTCCACTGAGCAATATTTTTTGTATGACCAAAAAAAAAACGACGGAAATGCTCTGTCAAAACTGCTGTAAGCTCCATGTCCACCACCAAACTGCAGGCAGACAAAATAGCATCTAGCTGGTGAACGTAGTGGAGCATTTAGCAGCTGAAGAGCCAGATATTTCCCTCAGGAGTTAGCAGAGACCAAAAACAGAGCTGAAAGGAGAGTGAATATTGGACTTACATCCTTTAGGTGGACACAAAACAACTCCAAATGAATGCTAATGTTGCTCCATGTCTGCTGGATGTGTAAATAGGAGAACTGTTTCACCAAATCAACTTTATAAGATGATTATATGCTAATGTTGTGTTCACAGTTGGTTCTGCTGCCTTCACGTGGCCAAAAAAAAAAGCATTATTGTTGCTTTAAAAACATAACTTGAATGAATCAATCTACATACAGTATATAGGTGCGGCTGAGGCCTTATCGTCTCACCAAGATTTTATTAGCCCCTTGAAATGGTGTTGGAACTCAAACTAATTCTTTCTTCTTGCTCTTTCTAAACATTCAATATCAAGGTAAGGGGCATTATCAGACCCACTGATTAGGTTTAAAAGCTATCACGTGAAGTGCAAGTATGGCCTCATACTTCAAAGTTAGGCGCTAAATGGAAAGAGTTTAGGATTACTCTTCAAACTGGAGTGTTTCTGCAAAATTAGACCACAATTAGACCACTCGGTAGCAGGATAATAAGAACACAAGTTTGTCACAAGGTTAAGCATTTGACAAACAAGACTTGAGGTTGTAGTGCATCATTATTTTCATTGGATTACTTTGATAGCTCTAACTATTCATCGTGTAATCTGTGTTTGAACTGCACAATATGCTCATGAAATATTCAGCAGGACAAGAAAATAAAGCAATATAGTGTAGTGTATTAGTTGGCATCTTTGAGGAGTTTGTAATTTCAAAAGCTATGGCAGAAAAAAACTTAAATTGGCATTGCTAATATATCCATGTGTGGTGGATATTGAGAACTGTTTATTGGCTGTGCTGGTTGACAATGCCAGTGCAAGTGAAATGAAAGAAACGCATTTCACACCAAGTTTATATTTTCACGCATCCAAATCAAGAATAAGCCCAGCGGTATCGCACTTCACGTTTGACTAATTTTGTAGAGGCTCATTCAAATAAACATCAGACTTCCACAAGAATCTGCCATCTTTGCTGTGGTTGGTAGATAATTTCAGCCACTTCTTATAGCAGCAGAAGGAGAAAATGTGCATAATTTTACTTGTGTCAGCTTTAATGTTCAATTTGTGGGGTCGTCCCCAAGGCTTAAGGTTTAAAATCGCGACCATGAACCGCAACATCCCAGTTCGAGTCCAGCCGGGGACCTTTGATGCATCTCTCTCTCTCTCTCCCTCATTCCCTGTAATAAAGGCACAAAAATCTCCCACAAACATTAGTAAAAGCTCAATTTGTGAGAAAATTCACTGTGTAAATAGTAGACAGAGTAATGAATGCATTAGTTAATAATATGAGTGTGCTGATTGTTCCACTTGAGTACTGGAATGAGTACCAGTGCTCTGGTGCTGCTTTGTGAACTGAATAAGGTCTGTGTGTGTGTGTGTGTGTGTGTGTGTGTGTGCGCGCGCGTGTGTGTGTGTGTGTGTGTGTGTGTGTGTGTGTGTGTTATGATCGTTGACTGTTATAAATGTAGGAACTGAGGATGTAATGAGGGTAAAGGAATCACATAAGGAGGAACTGTGTGTATCCACATGTCTCCACTCTCCAGAAAGCCACCTCCGTGTATTCCAGGATCCTCCTGCGTGGTGCTGGCCTGCGCTGACGGATGGGGATTAAAAGACGCTAATGTTCACGCGGGGGCCGCTGACCTTCCACAGAGATTGACTTTACACCAGTGGAAATGGAAGCCAGTAAATCAGTGGGCTGCTGTGGCGCTCATCCCAGCGCATCACTCCCTCTGACACTGTCAGCCGAGACAAGAGCACATTAATCACAAACACAGGCCCAAATACTGTGCTGTAGGTACAGCGGTGTCCATTTAGCACTGACTTTAACACACACACACACACACACACACACCGTATACACAAATGATGAGATGGACATGCAAGGACAAGCATTCATGGATGCCCAAAAGCACTGACAATCTCACACATACACGTGAGATATGAAACACCACTTAATACATATGTCATTAACAATAACACTACATTGTTAATATTTTCAATCTACTTTTTTAACTTTCAATGCATTTACTACATTTATAGTACTCTGATTTTAATCTAAATGGCTTGCTAATGTTCTGTTATCTTTGCAAACAGACGACTGCAATCTGTTAGTTTCTGCCTTTTGGTTTTTATCTGTGTGCAGAGACGAGTCTTTTGTTTGTAGTCTCTGGCAGCCAGGCCTGGTTAGGGAAGAGGAACATCTGTGATAAATTTCATATCGAACCAAATGAGCTCTGGCACAGCAGAGGGCCCATGACAAACTTCCTGCATGTGCTAGTATGAGGACGGATCTGGAGCCAGTCAGTCGCAAGCTGGCACACGCACATATGCATTTAGACACCTAAACTTGCATGTGTACGCGCGCATGGCCAAACACCCAAGCGCATGCACTTACTGTTATCTAGAGAGACATATGACTCTTGTGATAGGCACGCTTCAAAGGAATAAGAGACAACCACAAATAACCATGTGTTTAATTTAAGTGTAAATGGACATAGAGCAGCGGTTATCTTTTGAATAAAACTATCCACACTAGCAAAGATAAACACCTACAGAAAGGTGTATTCAGTGCATTGCTCTCCAGGCAGTGTTAGGAGTATTATCAGCAGTGGAGTTGTTTCACAGGGGTAGTTGATAGAACTCATTCAGTCTTATTGACCAGTAAAGGGCCCCACCGAGACTGGAGTCCCTTTATGGACTGACCCTCAGCATTTCACCATACACAGGCCAGAGGCTAGTGAGGGCCAGAGGGGCATTAACCCTCCCACAGGTCAGGGCCCTGACCCACTACAGCCTGCCAAAGCCCACTCCCAAGCCCAAGTGTGGCCCGCTCCACTCAATACCCTTTTAATTGCATTGGGATGGTTTGCGACCTATCGATTAATACGTGTATTTATGTCATCCCAGGCCCAGAGGCTACATTGTATTTCTGTGTGGCATATTCATTTATTTACCTATCTGTCCCGCCCCTCATGCATCATCCATATATCTATCCATCTCTCCTCCGAGAGCACTTCAATTCAAGGGCTCCCATAATTACTGCAGCCCTATAATTGAGTGCTTTGATTTAGGATTTTTCTGTTCCCTCTCCCCTGCCACTGCCATCACTCGCTCCACGCCTCTCCCAATGAAAGACAGAGGGATGAGATATGGAAATAGAAAAATGGGAGATGGAGAGTAGAAGATACCCCCCACCCTTACACATACAGACACACACACACACTCTCTCTCTCTCTCTCTCTCTTATCAGAATCTACTGTTTCTGTCATCCAAGGGGGGAGGGGTAAGTTGATAATTACTGAGGGAGATTCATGCAAATCGATGCCAAATTAAAGCATTATAAAGGCTTTTATCAGCTTTTCTTTTCCAAATTGAAGACGATAAAAACCCATTTGAGAGGCGGGAGAAATGGCCCCAGTCCCTTCATTTAAAAAAAGAGAGAATTGTAATTATGTTAACACCAATAGAACCCAAAACCCCTTTTCTTAACTCACTTACTCATTCATAATTAATTAATTTCTCACAAAACTGGGCAGGAAGAACAATGCCATCCAGCGTCTCCTATCCTCTCCCCTCTCTCTATTTTCAGGAGAATAAGGGGGCAGGAGATATTGTTGAGTATTGTGACAGAGGGCTCATTTCCATACCTTGCCTTACACTAGGATTCTCTGTTTCCTTAGCTTAGTTCTGTCTGCCTCGGGGCAGCAATAAAAGTGGCTCTGTTTTAGAAACAAAGGTGGGTGGACAAGGACGGGATGGTGCATCTGGAGCTATGCGAGGCCTACAGAGACACAGAGAGCGAGACGGAGAGAAAGGAAGACAGACAAAATTAGAAGAGATGCCCTTGACCACACATATTTCCTTACACCGATAAAACAGAAACAGTATTTTATTTTTTTATTTTTCCATCTGCACAGCCAGCAGACGTTAACTCTGGGTCCGTTTCTAAAACATGGAGTTCCCAGCGTGTACGTCACGGCCAGTTGGTCCACACCAGCTCTGTAGTTCAAGGCTGTGAGTTTAAGGAGAAACAGCTCGTCTGCGTATGAGAAACAGATAGCTACAACGCACAGACACAACAGAGATAAGGCCTCGCGGTGAGAGCGATTGAGAGAACGACTGCCTGACAGACAGTCACCTCGGGGCTGTCTCCTCTCATCTATTAGACATTCAACACTTCAGTTACAGTACGCTCAACGGCAACAGCCAGGCTCCTGCTCACCTCCCCCACCTGAGCGCTATGACGGGACAGACCAAACACACACGTGGAGGACTAGACTGGGGGGGGTTGCGCAGAGAGATAACCTGTCACTCCACGGGGTCTTTACACGTAACACATGGTCGGCACATGTACATACATCAACCTTTGCACCGTAGCCTGCCTGATGTGTGTGATGTGTGAATGTCTGAGATCTTAACTATCGCACCTCGTGTCACTCACACACCAAACACACACATGCAATTTTCAGACTAATGACAGGTAATGATAAAAATACTCATTCCTCAGAAAAAGAAACTGTATGCTTTATATGTTTTTCTACCTACCTATCTATTTATTCTTAGGCCAGAACGCTGTCGTTCACACTGACACACACACAGACACACGACTGCAGGGTTTGGCCGAGCTGCTGCTGTCTGCATTTTTTTGCTGCTTATGACCTTATTTGGCCTGTATTTGGAGGGGTCAACAGCGCCAGCCAGAAGTCGCTACGCTGCTAATCCAGGCTAATGTGCTGTTGACAACAGCCCAATTACACAGGACTCCTGCTGAGAGAGGAGAGAGGAGCAAGAGGAGGGGCTGAGGACAGAGGGTAGGAGCGATGAGGAGTGAAGAGAAGGGGCATGGGGAACAAAAAAAAAAAGGAAGATGCCAAGAGAGCATGTGAGACAAAGGCAGGAAAAAGAAAGATAGACAATAAACATTTAAAAGGGAGGTGAGGGGAGATTGTACATGTGTGTACGTACGTTTGTGCACGTGTGGTTTAGTGGCGAGGCGTGGTGCTGTGCAAACACAAGCCTGCTGGGCAGAGAGACAGAGGGAGAGTTTGTGAGGCAGTGTGGAGCTGCAGGGAGCCTCATTACACCCAGCAGGAGCCTCACTCTGCCTCATCACTTCTGGCTGTATTGGGAACAACCACTGCTTACTACTGTACACACACACACACACCACAGCACCAGATAGTATAAGCACAGGCGAGCTGTCCGTCTCACAGTTAAGCATCAGTTATGTTATAGTTATCAGTTATGGCACACAAAGAAACATTCATAACTTACCAGTGATGTTGATAGCTTTTCAATGTAGTGAGTCCCCAGGGGCCCACAGGTGGTCATTTGAGAGGGTCTCCAATAAAATATGTGTAAAAACTGTAGTGTTAAACTCGTGTTTGATGTTATATGGTTATAATTATGGCTATATCCATTTATGTTCAAAATGTATCTGAAAATTAAACAAATAAAGTCCCAAATCTGAAAACTTAATTTACAAAACAATGTGAGGCTCATTAGAAGTAGAGGCAGAGGTTTATTTTACATTTGTTCGGTTTATTTCTATGGTTTCAACACGGCGGGTCCCCTGGACGGTAAAGCATCGTCGACATGAGTGAATACAGCATCGATCAGAGTTGATCGTAGAAGCCACATGAGTTTATTTACCAATACTTTTTTGATTGTTGAAATGGAATCTGTGCGGCGAGGATTGGTCTTGTTGCAGCGAAAGTAGCATGTTGCGATGATTGAGACTATGAACACACGGGATCTCATCTGCGCGAGATAGATGCGCAGACAGTAGAAAATAGTGACCAGCAGATTTTTTTTTTGTGCCAGCGAGCAGGGCAAGTGGCTGGTAGATTTGCTTCACCCACCAGCCAAAAAACAATGGTAATCTCTATTGAGTGGCTGGTAAAATTTGAACATTCACTAGCAATTTGGCCGGTGGACAAAAAAGTTAATTTTGCACCCTGCCAGCAAGGTTTCTTTTGTTTATTTCTATGATTTCAACACAGATTTCTTGTTCACAATGTAGAGATCATCAGGAAAAAAACTTTTTCGTTGATAGCCAGTTTACTGAGACGCAGGACGCATACCTAGCAACATCACTGATCTTACATTCTGGATCAATCATCATCATTCATTACCTTAAAAATATTAAATGTACAGGAACACACATTCCAAGTCTTTTTTTGCACCATACTGAGCTACTGTATCTGCTCAGGTAGTGGAAGATATCTTTGTAAGGGTATGTGCTGTAGTAAGATACGGTACGTTGCAGCACTCTTCTATAAATGGGCCAATGATATCTGCTTAAACTACAGTAATAATGCTCGCTAATCAAACTGATGCTATACAACACATCGCCACACAGGAAGGCGGATCTCACTGAAAGAACAAGAAGCTGGGATAGATAACTTTATGAACTGAGAGCTAAAACCAATAGCTGAAACACATGGCACATAATTCTAACAAACCCACAGGTGACCACACATGAGTGTGCACACCCAGAGACACACACACAGGCACACACACAAAGTCAAAACAAAGCTCATCAGCTCACCAACAACAGCCCTCCTCAGGGCCACAAATCCAGCAACATAAATCAGGACTGGCAGGAAAATGAGGCTTGAGGAAATGGAGAGAATGAAAGGCAGACGCGAGAGAACGGGAAAGAAGGGAGGACAGTGTAAAAAAGAGAGATAGTGGATAAAACAGGCAGGAAATACAGAGAGGAAGCAGGATAAGCATCAGGAAGGAAAGGCGAGGTGAAAGGATGGAGTGGTGAAACTGAGGTAAGGGCAAGGAGAAGCAAGTGAGCATCTGAGAGAGAGAAAGAATTAAATAAAAATGCAATAAAGCAGCCGGTGTGAAATCAATCTGCTTAGAGTTTTGTTTAATAAAAATTCATGAAGGGCTGGTGGCCGAGAGCTCATGAGAAATATTGGTGGCAATGTGGGGGACGCCAGACTTGGAGGGGAGGAGAGAAGAGGGTGGGGGGGTTGCTCATGTCTCTGTTGATCGTGTGCGTGAGTGTGTTTTTGTGTGTGTATGTGTGTGTGTGTGTGTGTGTGTGTGTGTTTGCGTTTGCCTGTTTATCTGTGTGTTTGTTTTGACATCAGTGTGAGTTACAGGGCTGCAGCGAGTCCGTGAGAGAGGGGACAAAGAAGAAAAGGATTGAAGGTCTTCATAATAACAGCCTTCCTACAGTGGAGAGAAGGAAAGGAACTGGGCTGTAAGTCATGGTGTCTGCCTCCACGTCTGTGTGTGTGTGTGTGTGTGTGTGTGTGTGTTTGTGCACATCTTTGTCTCTCTCTCTCTCTCTGTCTCTCCCCTACTCTCTCGTCAAGGCCTCAGAGTGTGAGGCATGGCAGGGTTATACTAACGTGGTGTAAATCTCTGTCTTTCATGGCAGACAAGTGCAGGTTGGTCAGTAGTTTATGTGCTGCCCTGGTGGCTTAAGCCAGATGTCTGCATGCCACCAGCACTCATGGTCAGTGCCCATCTATTGGCCAGACCCAAGCTGGTAGCATCATCCAAACTTCCATTTATCACAAAATACTAATGGACAGAGTCAATAAAAAACAAGGCGTGGATTGAATATCTTTCTCATGTCTTTAAACAAGCAGACTTTTGCACTCACACACAAACACCTATAGTGCACAGAAGTGCCTAGAAAATGTATTCAGGCCACTCAACTTAAATAGTTTTTCTGTCATTTCAAAATACATTCATGCAACGCAAACAATTATTTCAGAGTGAAAAAATGTAGAAACGTATTAATTAAAATACCAGACATAGTATGTTCTTATTAGAAGTATTTAGAGCTGCAAACTAACGATTATTTTCATTATCGATTAATCTGACGATTATTTTTCTCAATTAATCAATTGAGTGTTTAGTCTATGAAATCCAAATGAAGTGAAAAATGTCCAACATAATTTCCCAAAGCCCAAGCTGATGTCTTCAAATTGCTTGTTTTGTCCAACCAGCAGACCAAACTCCGTCATATATGACAAACAAAAGCAGCAAATCATCATATTTCAGAAGCGGGACGCAGTGAATGTTTCTTCACCCTTGAAGATTTTTGGGGAAATTTGTTTATTCGCTTTCTTGCTGAGAATTACATGAGAAGAGCGATACCACTTCCATATCTGTCTGGTAAATATACGGCTAATGTGTTAATTAACAAGCTTTAGATGCGTTGGTAGGAGGATTTTGTTACCTTTGGAATAGGGCTGCAACTAACAATAAAGATATTTTCATTATCGATTAATCTGCCGATTATTTTCTCAATTCATCAGTTAATTGTTTTGTCTATAAACTGTCAGAAAATAGTGAAAGGTGCCCGTTATAATTTCCCAAAGCTCAAGATGATGTATTCAAATTGCTTTTTAAAAATCAGATAATCTGTATCAGATTACAATCAGATATAACAAAGATACGCTTCACCTCTGAGAAGCTTTAACCAGCAAATGTTGCTTGTTGCTTGAAAAAATGATTAATCAATTGTTAAAATATTTGCAGATTCATTTTCTGTCTTTCGACTTATCAATTAATCAACTTATTGCTTTAGCTCTGATTTGGACAGAGCCAGGCTAGCCATTTCCCCGTTTCCAGTCTTTATGCTAAGCTACGCCAACTGGCTACTGGCTGTAGCCATATACTGTATTTATAAACTTGGCAAGTTAGCGAATAAGCGTATTTCCCACAATGTCAAACTATTCCTTTGAGAATAAAACTGTATATCCTTAACAACTGTTATTACATATTCATATTCTGATATCCAATACCCTAAAAATCCCATTATGTCCCACAATGATCGAGATGAGGGTTTTCAGAAGGAAACACAAATTATCAAAACATCACATCTCAGTAACAGATGCCATTACAAATTTTATGTTAGTTAGTTATGCTACTGTGGCAAGCAAATTGACTGAGTATTATTTATTGTAATTTGATGGGGATTTTTTTTTTCTTTGATTCAAGCTTGTTTTGCACAGAAATCCTTAATAAATGCATTATGAAAGAACTTGACAGCACAACAAAATGTGCCAAAGGTCATGGACGGAGAATACTTCTGCAAAGCACCGAAGACAGGATCCAGCTGCAGGGAAGCTCTTGATGCCCCCCACCCTTTAAAGGTCTTTCACGACGAAATAAACACACACACGCACACACAGAGTTCATGCATTGTTTCGTCATCCCTTGCACCACTTCATTATCAAACTTGCCATTACAGGCAATGATACAAAACTGTTGACTTTTACTGTTAACATGTAACGTACTGTAAATTGCTTTGAGTAAGAATACTGTCTGAATCCCTGCAGTCTAATCTAATGGCACAATAACACATTCTGCAGAATTTCCAGGACCGGTTACCAGAGGCTGATACAGGCTGCAAGGCAGGTCTGGAGGTCAGATAGCAAGGGGTCAGAGGTCAGGACACAGTAGTGATTTAGTATCCACAGTCATGAGACGTAAAGGTCAGGGCCAAGACAATTTAGATAAGAACTCTTTATCAGTGTCCCCTTCCTTCCTTTATTTCCTCCTTTCTTTTCCTTTTCAAGCACAGAAGGTAGAGCCAGAGGTTAGAAAGTAAAAGCCATTTCTTGAACTTCCTGCTCTTAACCACTGCTTTTGGGCAAGGCATGCCAGGAACTTTGCTTTAAACTCAGAAGTTATTTTAAACATTATGTTAAATTGTTGTTTTCTTTTTGGTTATAAATAATATTAAATTGACTTCCTTCAAACTTTAGTTTCTAAACAGCAAAGCAGAGTCCCTGTTGTCTTCAACTCCCCTTCAGTTTAGAGGCACACGCAGCTCGTCCTCCTCAAGGCCAGACTGTGCTGTTGACGCTACTTTGCACCATGAGTCATGTTACAGTAAGACGTGATGGATATCAGATACTTGAGCTAGCATCCAACTGCCTCCGTAAAGAAAGTAAAAGCTTTGTAGTGCATAATGAAATCAAGCTAAGGGTCCCGCCCACGATCTCGGAGAAAAGCTCAAGGTCAAAACAGGAGCTGACTACTGAGGTTTCAATTTTGGAAACACCAGATCTCTGGGAGACTTTATCTCTTTCCCTCTAGTTTCACTCCAACAGATGAAGGGAGATATTACCAAACAAAACAGTCTCAAAAAGTTTGGGGAGTTGTTCATGAACACTAAAACACGGATAGTCCAATTCCGGTTATGCAAGATGTCCGATTACGCTGCTCCATAAAACGTATTTTTACAATATGTTTGTCACATAAAAAGAAGAAACTGAAACATCTTGTTTAAGCTTTGGCAATGGCTGAATAGAGGAAAAAACAAAATAAGAAATCCTTGCATAAGTTGGAAGCTGATCCAAGGTCGCAGGAGTTGAAGTCAAACAATTCCATCCACCTCCCCACTTCCATGTCAATATTTTCCACTGTACTATTTCATTGTATCTGCTTCTAGTCATGCCTCTGCACAATTAATTCTTTCAAGGTGGGAAAACATTTTTTAGACTTTTGGTGCAGAGCTCATGTTTTGCATCTGAAGCCATTTTAATTTGAGGTGAGGCTACAACCAATCTAAAAAGTATACACCGTTTACTTTAAGTGTCTGTTTGCTTCTATGCATGCATGTGTGTAATGGCGGTGTGTGCTACAATATCCGCAGTACGCAGGCTTTATTAACTGAGGTGCTCCTCTTCCTCTTCTCTACTTACACCCCCTTCACTGTCCCACGCATGTCTCCCATGTTAACTCTGTCCTGTCTCTCGTCATTGCCTGGCCCGCTCCTGCAGCCTGCACACTCCTTCCTTCCTGTCCTATTGTCAGAGACGGCTGGGGGAATCCCTGCACTCGGATATGAGGCCCCCTCAATCCTCGTGATCTCTGGTGTCCTCACCCCTTCTCACCCTGTCCGATATTCATACGGCTAAGGAGCCTGCAGGTGAGGGACAGGACAAGCTTTACTGCCCCTGTCAGACACAGAATTCAGTGGTGCGTGCACACACACGTATGCATGATCACACACAGACACTAAATGGAGGCGAATCTGTGAGTATAAGAGAAAGGAAAAGAGAAATGCAGAGAAAAAAGACTTAGAGAAAGGCTTAGAGAAAAAAAAGCGCAAGAAAAAGGTGAGACGTGCAAGCAAACAGTATCAGGACCGCATAAAAAAAATCCTTTTTTGCGTTAAAACCAAAAGCAATCTGTGTTTCAGACAAGCAAAAGCTAAAGAAAGAGAGAGGTGTGGAGAGAGAGATAAATGTAGAAGGTAGACAAGGCCTAATGAAGGCAGGAGGTTGCTCCTTGACAGCTGTAATGAATAACACTCAATACTATTAATTGGTACAATCGCTGTTCATTTGGCGAAATCACTAGCAGGGCTACTTGAGAGTGGAGCTGAGCATTCACGGTCACACTTAACCGAGCACCTTACTCCCCCCTTCCCTCCATCTTTTTTTTTTTCTATTTTTTTTTTACCCTTTCCTCCACTGCGTCCCTCATTTTCTCCTCTCTCACCACAGAGGACATACCTGTCAGTGTGCTGTTTTTTCCCTCTCTTCCTCCTGTTTCACCCCCCAAACTATCACTTTCCCTGTCATTAACCAACTCACTGTCCCATCCCCATTTCAATTTCTCTGTCTCCTCCAGCTGTTCAGGACAGTGTGTAGGCCATTGGTAGCGATGTACTAATAGCAGGAGGGTAATTGTCTCAGACCGTAACGTGAGGTGGTTTAACATCGAAACAGGACTGCTCAGCTTGCCCTGCTGCTTCCTGGTGCCACCTGAGACAGCGACCTAGGTCTGTACATATTTTTACGAAAGTACAAGTCAAGTTTGTGTCATCACCACGATCATTTGAATAGTTTTTTGAACACTCTCCTCCCACACAGCTTTGCCTTAAATCCGTTTATTTCGGCAGGGCTAACTTTAAGAGCATAAGGAGAAGGAAAGCAACCCCCTCCTTCCACCTGGGCAATTAAAGTGGGAGCCAATTAAAATGAGTGTAATAGTCCCCGCCGGGTGAGTTGTTAAACAAGATGGGGGTTATTGTCCTTGGAGGAAATGGCCCAGAACTCAAGGCATCTTTGCTCTTCTGTTCGATACACCTGCCCCCCTCCTGCTCCGTGCTCCTCCTGTCCAAACTTTGCTTCTCCACAAAGATGAGGCTCTTTTTTCTAAAACGGCACATATTTCTGATATCCTCTGAGATCTCTCTGATTTACAGTCTCTTCTAATGGGATGCAGAAAAGAAGAAACTAGTTTTAAAAGCTTCCACATTTGCCAAGTTCGGGCAATAAAAAATGAAAACAGACAGGAGAGGAAGAGGGTCCACACTGGTTCAATGGATAACAGAGATGGATTTCCACCTCCAACGCAGGCCAGTTTCACCCATGTGTGTATGTGAGTGTGCGTATAGAGATTACAGGAAGGCCCATCCCTAGCTTCCTCTGCTGCCCAGCGCTCCAACCAGCTTCTACTCAATGACCCTTATGTAGCAGGAATTGTGGGAAACACATCTGCACTATAAGACCTGGTTAACTGTAGAGGTTCAAAGGTGATGCAGATTAGAAAGAGGATATAATCATAATAATAATAATAATAATAATGAGCAATAAAAAACAACCGCTTTATCATACATAGAGGGTGTGTTGTGGCTGTTTTGTAACATACATGGCACCGCTGTGGCAGATGATTTTTCTCTGGCTAGGTGTGACACTGTGTGAGCATGTGTGAATACATCACTCCCATGCTTTAATGTCTCAATCTCAGGAGATTAAGGGCCTAATCAAGCCAGCGTCTGTCCTAATGGGGGGAAATTGAAAGATAGATATGGTACTTTACACAGCTGATTAACCAGCAGACTGTGTGTGTGTGTGTGTGTGTGTGTGTGTGTGTGTGTGTGTGTGTGTGTGTGTGTGTGTGCACAAGATTGTAAGAATCTTTCACTACAAGCTCATTAAGCTTACCATGTTTGTATTTTTGTCATGCAAATAACAGAATAGGCCGAACACTTTATTTGTCTGTGGACACTAATACATAGATCTACACATATTGTCAGCATGTGTTAACTGCCACATGCAGATGTAGATTTGTAGTGCAGCACTTTAAGACCGTTTGTCGTGCTGCTTCTAGAGCCTGACCAAAAAACTGGCCATCTAATATTATCGGGCGCTATTAGCTTATCACAGATGTATTGGTATGGCTGTGTATATCACCCAATGTGAAAGTACAGACATGCCGAAGTTATGTTTGCAGTAATATAGAAAACTGATGCCATGACATACAGTAGTTTGTCCACCAGAGAGCACTTACAAGCTTATTTTTCATCTGTAAACGGTCCCACTCGGTACATATCTTGGTCACAATTAACAGATCCCTATCAAAAATCTTTGTTAATATCATTTATGTTAAAAGAAACTAATATCAGTCAATATATCATCATCAGATTTTTTAACCAAATATAGTTTGACCGATGCTGGATTTTTGAGGACAACACTCATCAATATTTGGAAGTTTAAAAAAAAAACAATAATGATATATCAGCCAATAGTTAAAAAAAATATATAAACACATAACATAAGAAATCTTGATACAGATCCCTTCCCCAATTAATTGTGACCAAGCTACATACTGAGTGAGACATTTTATCGTTGAAAAATCAACTTGTCAGCGCTGTCTGGTGGTCTAGTTTGGCATTTCTGTACTGCAATTTCTTGTTACTAATTGGCTGACATATAAATCGATACCGATATATCTGCAATGAGCTATATATCGGCATATCCGGTCTAGCTTTACTCTCAAATATTAATATTAGTATCAACCTCAGAAACCCAGCATTGGTTGGGCTCTAGTTGCTTCATTCCCTCAAGATGTTACAAGGTGACACTTGCAGGCTGAATGAAATTCCACAATGCCACTTAAAAGTTTCCCAATCCCACTGAAAAGCAGCTTAACATAAATCCACATAAAAGAGTTTGACATTTCTTCCTGAAAATGAGATATCCCTGTGGGCATGTCAGTAAAATCTATACTTTGGTTAATTTATCTGCACGGGCATTGACCAGATTGGATGCCTGTCCACCGACTTAGAGAAAGGGATAATGGCACTAAACTAAATATGGCCTCAAGCACAACAATCTTTTTTTTTTATTTGAACACATCTGACAGAAAATGCTTTGTCAGAATTACTGTTCCAAAGTGTTTTCAGTGCACACATTACACTTTTTCTATTAGCCGCTGAATAACTTTCTTCAGAGCACAGTGTAAACACCAGACCTAAAAGCTCTCTGGTAATATCTGAATTATGCATTGAATGTTTGATTGATGGGAGTGGGCTCCAAAACGGTCTCTTGATTGAGCGATAACTGCTGCGTCAATAACAAGTGTTTGATAGATTGCTAATAAGTGCTACCGAGCCTGTAACAAGTGAGCAGTGGCTGTGTGTGTGTGTGTGTGTGTGTGTGTCTCTCCGCAGGGACCTGTCAACCCATCAGCCATATCAGCTGGGTGAGAGGTCTGCATGGCGTCGCTGAATATCTCTTCACCTCTCATGCAAACACAGTGCTATCACAGCGTATCTCCTCCCCAGGGAAATGCGGCGGGGCTAAAGAGGGGCCTGCACACTTTATGAGGCGAAATAAAGAAACATATGGAAAGAGGACAGGCGAGGAAAGCGTGCATGTGTACGTACGTGAGGGTGGGAGTGTGGAAGGGCGAGTGCGAAAGTAGCAGAATGTGCATATAGGTGCGAGGGGGTGCAAAAACAAAGTGTTTTGTGTCAATAGGTGCTGAAAATGTGGCAAACAGAGTGGGATAGCAAGGGTACCTGTGAAAGAACAGAAAGCTGGTGTGTGTGCATGATTGTGTTTGTGTCTATGTGGCTTGTGTGGAGGAGACACACACAGAGAGCAGCGGCCTATGCAGTGTGGTGGAACTTCTTTCATCTCAGCGCATTTGGTTTGCTCCCATTCTTCATTAACTCCATTAACAGATGAGCCGCGGCGATTAGCGAAGCTTCCCGCTGATTCAGCTCTCACACCCCCACCCTCAGCCCCCTCTTCTCTACCCCTCTGTCGCTACTTCGTTCCAACACTCCTCCTCCTCCTCCACCTCACGTCTGGGGGGCTGTAAGACCACTCAGCCCAAAGTCACAAGGAGAAATGTACTGTACACACATTTACACATAAACTGGCACACGTGAAGAAAACATCGTGCAAAAATAATGGACACTTCCTAGGATTTTAATCACAAGACATTTCATAGTTTGCCACTTAAGCCACAATAAGTTAAACACCCGGGTGTGCACAGAGGGCCATAAAGCCGGTCTATCCCTCCCTGCAGTGCCTCTTTATTCAGCTAACAATTTTTACTGCTCTGTGCCATCTTAAAGCCCTATGCTCCTCCAGCGGGCAGTGCCAAGGGGGCAGTCTGCCTGCCATACACTGTGCCATTAGCCACGGCTGGCTCTTTAGCCAAGAGGAAAAGGGAAAACAGGCACTGATTGCCAAAAGGTACTTTAGAAGAGGGAGAGGGGAAAGTAGAAATAAACAAAGAGACAGACAGGCGAAGGAGATTTTCCTTTTATTCCCCAGCATCTGTTCTATAATAGCCCCAATTAACAGATTAATTGGACTCACATTCCTCTGTTATCCATCCTCCCTCCCTCATTGCTACCTATACTCGCAAAGAGCTAAAAAGAATTAGGGCGTATCATGTTGCCATTGACTGACTCTTCTGGCCCAGCAGTGATTTGGACCCTCTTAACGGCTGTTTCAGGTGCCTAGACGTACGGATGTGTCACAGTTCAGATGACAAACCTCTCTGACAGAAAAAACGACAGCATTTTGTCCACCTGAGAGTCACAGAAGGCCGAGGCCTCGGTTCCGACTTTTGATCGGTAATAAATCATGCAACAGAGAAGCTGCCACTCAGAAATCTCTCTTCCTCTTCCATCTGAGATCTGAAAGGTCGTCGCCAACGGTTCCAGCGCTTTGGAAACAACAACAATAACAACCGCGACAACAAAAAGACTTTAGAATGCATAAACATGGGTTTGTTAAGGGGCTTGGTGGATGCTTGTTGGATGGATCAGGACACACACGGTTACACACCACGCTATTTTTTCTCTCTCCATCTTCATCTCTAGTGTTCTGGTTTTGCATCATGAAATTAATGACCTGCCAGTTGACTGAAGTGAGGCTGTTTTTTTTTTTTTTTTGTGCCGTGCATGTTTGTGACTGTGTGTCTGTACAGCTGTGCACACAGGTAAGTATCTGTGAGTGTGTGTGTGCATGTGCAAAATGCTCATTTACATATGCCTTTGGTTGTCTATGTCTGCGTGTGTGTATAGAGTGTGCAATTGCTGTGTTAACGAGAGCCCTGGCTCCAAGCATCGCGGTGGCCTGAGGATCCCAGGGTAGAGCTCTTTTTGCCCTTTTCTTTTTGCCCTTTCTGACACAAGGCACTTGCTATAAATTATTGACACTCACCCACCTATCTTCTCATTTCCCTCCGATCTGTCTCTCTCTGCCCCCCGCACTCAACCCCTCCACCACCTCAACACACAAACACTTAAAAGGAGGGAAATCAACCTATGTTCCCTTCCACACAGCCATGTGTGAGGCACAGGAACAGGAGGCGAGAGGCCTGCTGATTGAAGCCTTACACGTTGCTCCTGTCTTGTTACTCTCCCCGCACATCACAGCACTGACTCCGAACACCTAACACAGGAAGCTCGTAACATACATACTCCCGACAAATTAATTTTACCTCTCTCTGAGCCTCAGTCTCCATCATCCTCTCCCTGTTTCACCCCCCCCTTCTCTCCATCACTCTTCACGCTGAAGACGAGAGGAGCTGTGCCATCTGGCTGCGTGTCAAAATAATATCATTTCATTTGTTACATGATTAAATGGCTTCTTTTCACTGGGAAGCTCTGACTCCTAAAAAAGTACTTCCAGGCTCTGTGTATCGTCCGTTTAACTCTCGCTCGCTGTGTTTCCTTCACCACACTATGAGCTTTCTTTGTCCTGCTGTACACGACAAAGCGATCGCTCTTTGTCTCCCTCTTCTTTGTCTTGTTCTGACCGTCGTGTCTCAGGCCATTTTCAGACGCTGGCAGTCTAACCTTCTCCCTTCACACAGGCTCACATTATTAGGATCCTAAATACAACAAAAGGCCCATACAATAGAGAGAGAGAAGCATTTTGAACAGTGTAAGAAAATGAAGCAGGCTTCCATTCTTCCAGTGACTCTTGCCTGTCTCCTACATGAATAAGAGGCATGGCTAAACGTGCTGCATAATTTGTACTTTTAATGGCAGAGCCTTCCATTCCTGTGACATGACTTAATCAATAACCAGGCCTGTCGCAGTCTCAGCCCAGACTCGGCTGGCGTTTTATTAATTTTGAACAGGCACACTAACTAGGCGTCTGCTAGCGAGAAGCATTTCACACGGGATAATAGGCACCCTGGATTGATAGGTTCATTCCATGTATGCTCAAACCCTCATCCCTCTCTTTTTCCCCTATCTATCTCTCTACCCCCTTTATCTCTCTCTCTTTCTCCCCTTTCTTTCCCTCTTTCTGTCACAGAGTGATTTAAGGAGGACTCTGGGACGTCTGCGTGTGCGTCAGCCGGGGGAGGAGGGAGAGATGGACAAATAAGACTGGAAGAAGGGATAAATAAAGAAGTGGAAAAAAAAGAGAGTGAGACCCAGGTTGTGACAGAGAGTCCTTGTCTAGATAATAGAGAGCCGTGACCTACGTGTGTCCACAGTATCGCTATATCTGTCTCTCAGGTGGACCAGAAACACACACACACGCTCATACCAGCACCTCAGGGTTCAAGCCTTTCTATAATACACATGAGTATCCGCAGTTAAAATAGAAGCAGGAGTAAAATGCACTGCACATCGCGTAAGCTCAAATACAGATGAAATATGCACAGAGAATACATTAGCCAGCCAGACACCCTGATCTGTCACCCTTTGACACCGATCAATTCAACAGTGTGCACGCCCAGAATTACATCACTTGAAATGATGAAATGAGCAAAGCACAAACAGCCAAATATGTAACTAACTTTAGATACTAGAACAAATATGCTATGAGTATCTCTGGTTGAATACGTGAAATGTAGTTTTAAGTTCTATGATCCACCTGATTCTCAGATGGTCTCAGTGTATGTGTGTGTGTACGTGTGTGTGTGCACGTGTGTGTGTGTGTGTGTGTGTGTGGCCTGGAGATGGATCAGAGGCACAAACACTCAACACTGAACCTTCTGAAGAAAATGATAATGATGAATGCATACAAGAGCTAAAACTGAACCAGTTCTGCAGTGAGTCTTTTCGTTTGGTTTCACTCACGAGGCGAAATTCCTTCATGCGATGACAACATGTCTTGTTGACATCATGACCCAACTAAATGCTAAAACTCACATCTACTCCGTGCTGTGCAAGCTGGTCTGGACAGTATCTCTCAAAGTGAATAATAATGGGGAAGGTGGACTGATTTGTTACTACTATTACAGATTCTGAAATAAGCCCAAATGTGCCTAATTATTCATCTTAAACCTGAAATAACTGATTCTTTCCACCCAAGAATTGATCACAACACCAACATATCATCACTTTCTAAGTTGATAAGGCAAACGTGTTAGCAATCAGTTGCTTATTTACACATCAAGCAGTTATGGAGCAACATTATCATTCATTTGGAGTCATGTTTCTGGTCACCTGGTAAATTTAGGTCCAATTTACACTCTCCTTTTAGCTAACTCCTGAGGGAAATATCTGGCTCTTTAGCTGTTAAATGCTCCACTATGTTCACCAGCTAGTCGCTAACTGTGCCTGTCTGCTGTTTGGCGCTGAGTACAGGTAGTGTACAGTGGGCTTTTAGAGCTTTTTTGCTGTAAACAGCTGCCTGCTGAGTGGTGTGAGAGTGAACCAAAAGAGTAAAGATGCAGGGCCAGACAGCTAAACAGACAGCTGCAGATTCAAGAGATAATTCTCTGTAGGTTCATCGCTACGAGCCCTTTCACATTGTCAGACTGTTGTACATTGCTGTTATATAAATATTGATTATAGCTGCTTTAAGCATTTTAAATACCATATATTTATGTGTCCTTACATAATAGCTTGTTTGAACAATAAAGCAATTCCAGTGGGATCCTAATGATCAAGAAAGCTGCTGTTTTTTTAAGAATCAAATAGGCAAACTAATCTTTGGCATTGTCAAGCACACGGTCGACAGATAACTCCATCCCTATTTCCTGCTAAACCTCATCCATTGCTCTTATCTCTTCGTGTGGCCTTGAGGATCATCACATCCACAATAAGCACAAAACGTCTCCACTGTGTTGTTGACACTGTGTTTATCTCTGACCAAATACAGCACGGGACTGCTCACGATGAGGGTGGAAAGTTCCAGCATCATCATGTTTGGCTAGTTTGGGTCACTTTTCGTTGTGTATTTGTGCTTGGACGGCCAAAAGCAGAGGACTAAACATTTAGCCCCTGACACGGCCAGGCCTGTGACTCATCTTGTTGATAGGCCCAGGGACAGAGGGAAAGACAGATGGATGGAAAACAGCAAGACGGGCGGAGGGGGAGGGGGGTACGATAGATACTGTAGGTATTGGGAAGGGAGGGAGGAAGAGAAAACAAGGATCATGTGTTTACCAGAGAGGCAAGAGAAAGAAGGAATGCGTCTCTCGAGATGAGTCAATATTGTTGACAGCCTCCTCATTCTCCTCTTTCCATCACGACCAAACACCGGACAATGAGCAGCTTATCATACTGGCACTGCACAATAATCACACAATAGTCAATAACTCTGCACGCAGTAAACTATCTCTTACCTTGCCACGCAGATTACTGGAGGCAATATTTTGGGTTTCGGCATAATACAAGTTGTACTCTGCTGCTCTGTTATGTTTGGGTAAGTTATATGTGAGAAGAAGTTGCGCAAAGATTGCCATTACGAAAGTGCATTAGTTCACTGTCCAAGAATTCCTATCATTCCTCTGCCCATATGAGATGTTTGTGACCTTTGTGTTCTGGTATGTACCACACAAAACCCCCACAAACCTGCCAACACACACACAATATGCACACACAATGGACATGGCTCTGGTTGTTCTGTGCTAGTATGAGTCACATTCAGCTTGTTCTCCCGAGTCTGCTCCCTCTGTGGAATAAAATGTCTCGGCCCTGACCACTCCGATTATTGCACTTTTAATTGGGACAAAGTCAAGGTTTGTGTTGCTTAAACAGAACAGTCCATTCTCGTTGATACTGGAGGTTTGCCACGTTCTCTTGCATAGGCACTCATCTCAAATTCAAATTACACTTAAGTCATTTATCAAGCACATTTTAAACAAAATATTTGCTGGTTCTAGCCTCTCAAACGTAAAGATTTGCTGCTTTTCTCTGTTTTATATATATATATATATATGGGTTTTAGATTGCTGGTCAATCAAAACAAGCAATCTGAAAATGTCACCGTGGCCTCTGGAAAATTGCAATGGGAATTTTTCACAATTGACATTTCAAAAACTAAAACTATTAATAAATCAATTTGAAAAAAAAAAACATTTGAGAGGGCAATTAATGAATGAAGATAATCTTGTCTTGAGTTGCAGCCATACTTTTGAGCACTGCAAATGAAATTCACGTCCATTGAATTGGGGTTGAGGCAGAAATGTCGGAGACAGATCTCAAACCTTGGGCTATTAAAAACAAAACATCTGTATGCCTTGAATCCACTAAGGGTAAATGAGAAGATATGCTTCTTTGTCATCTGGATGAACGACCCTGTAAGGTAATGAGTTAAATGTTTAAAGAAGAGAATGTCATACAGGATTTGAGCATCAATAAACTGTTGCAACTCTTGAATTTTTAAGTATATGCTTTACTTTTCCATTGACCCATGGTTTGGCTTGCATCTTCATGTTTCCTGGCTGTCTGAAGTTTTGATGTATGTGAACCCTGCTGATATAACTGAACTCCCTCCTGTGTCTCCCAGCAGTCCTGAGGCTTCATGTCTTTATTTAAGCCTCACCTGGCCTCTGCATAAAAATGACACCCCTCCTATTCACACTTGGCTCTTCCTTCCTTCACTGGCCAAACCTTTTGATCTGTCCCTAACCAACCCTTTCACTCCCCGTCTCCCTCTCTCCCGCCATCAATATTTCATAAACGTACAGTGACAAATTTATTTGAAAGCGGTCTCCGGCGTGGACGCAGAGATGGATGGGCCGATCGGGGTGGTGGTGGGCTGGTGAGCGGCATGGTAGCGAGCAGCTTTACCGCATACATTAGTCACACGCTCGCAGACTGCTGGTGGAAGAGAGAGGGGGCCTGGGAGAGATAGTGTATGGGGGTTTGGAGAGAGGAGGGGGGCATTGTGTGTGAACTGCATGCATGTCTATCAGAATGTGTTAGCGAGAGAGAGCGAGAGAGACAGAGAGAGGAGGGGGCTACTCGGAGAATTGAAGGAGTAAATTTATCATAGTTATGGCTTTCTAAGGCATCCATTTTCCTGTGGTCTGTTGACAGCTAGTAGTATCTGCATACCACCCCCCCACCCCCCCTTCCCCCACCACCCTGCATGATTCACGGCACTGGGCTTCAACCTAACAGGCCTGGTTACACACTTCAGCGCCGGACACACATGAGCACAAACACACGAAACCTGAGATTTCTACTGACTCTCAATATTCTGTGATCAAATTTACTGTGCGGGTCATTCCTCCTTCTCCTTTCAGCTACCACCGAATCAAAGTCCCAGGTTGCCACACTCAAACTCCTATGGCCATTGATTGACATTAATTGGATTACAAAGTAAAATGTTGATGTGCTTATTTATTTGTTTGTTTTCATATAAGGAATGTCATTATTCAGATTGGCACAAGACTAATTCATTTTATTGATTAATCTATTTATTTTTAAGTTTTTGCAAAAGGAATGGTGGACAGTACTTGTAGGTAGAGAAAAAAAAACACAATAGAGGAAGAATAAAGGAACATGTGTATGCATAGAGGTGTGCTGACTGTGAATAAGATAATGAGTAAGATAAGATTATGATCGTTGCATTGTAAACAGTGGGCTTGACTGTACCAATAACACATTTTTACCCATTTTAAGTTGTTAACATAGTTGAGTTATTGTCCAGAAAGATGAGTGAAAGCTTAGATAAACTGGTGTTTTTTGTTTTGTTTTGTTTTGACCTTGACAAATTTACAGAACAACTTAATGCCAGCTCGATGACTTGCTATGTTAGTCAAACAAGACTAAGTCTACAGCCACACAAGTGGCTCTGTCAGGCTCACTGTACAGAAAACCAAATTGTTAGACGAACCAATGTATTGGGTAAATTAAAATTTTGACCTGATGATGGTAATTGAAAAGTCAGGGGATACCCAAGGTTCGCAAAGACCGTGCACCAAATTGCATGATAATAATCCATCCAACAATCAAGACATGGATCACCAAAGTCAGCAGGCTTTGTCCTCTGGGGCCCATGAATGTCTTTCTTCAAGGTAAGTCATCAAATGTTTGTTGTTGAATTTCAGTCTGGGCCAAAGTGGTGGCCAGACCGACCGACCAACCGTCATTGCCGTGCCCAGAGCCACGGCGCTAGCTTGGCTAATGATTGCCATTTTGCTATCACCCCATTTTTGCAAGTTATATCTCGTTTGTTTAATTTGTAGTAGTGAAAGTGACAATTCGCCATTTTATGGGGGGTTATGTGCCAGACTATTTCTTGGTTAGGACCAGTAACCTCCTTGAGCAGCAGTTGCCTGGCAACTGTAATATTTACCGTACAGATATCAGAATGGTATCGGTCTCATCTAACTCTCCACCAGAAAGTAAATAAATATGCCAAAATCCCAAAAATCCCAAAATGTCTAACTATTGTTTTAACATGACACCATGACACATGGTGTTGCCAACAGCTTTTTTTCCACATGCAAGCAAGGAGTTTCACCAAAAGGACATCACCCACTGGAGGTTCATTCAACCCCCCTCAAACACATGGATGCATCACTCCAACTGGCCTTCCTGGATTATATATATATATATACAGTTTGAGTAATAGATCCATGAGTGATTGTCTTATTGGTACCTGAAGCAACAAGCCACCACCAACCTGGCATTTCTTTTCAGACTGAACGCTCATTGAGGTATTGACTGATACTTAGTGTGATAGGATGAGATGATGGAGAAAAACACCTGGCTGAGGAGAGTATGGACGGGGGACTGAACAGGGTAGAAACAGTGTAGTCCAGGCAGCGGTGGGACAGTTCACTGTGGCAGAGAGAGAGAAGGAAGCTAATTGTTATAATAATTATCATGACTGCTGGGAGAAGAGAGGAAACTGATTATACCCAAAGAGATAGGGGAAGAGAGAGAGAAAGAGGGATTACCTGCCTGTGAGTAGATTGTCATTAACCTCACTTTCTCTCCCTCACACACTCTCCATCTTGTGCCGTCTCTCTTGTCCAGTGGAGTGCCAATCTATATCCAATTTTTCCCCTCGTCTCTCCTGGACCACACTAATTGAAGGCAATCTGAACATGCTTCTAACAGACTCTCACGTCTCCCTCATCCTGAGCATTTACCCACAGAGACACACCAGAACACCTGTACATATTACACACACACACAACTACAGTCTGCTCTAACAAAAGTCGTGTTTCAATAAACGTATTTTTAAGCACATTTTGAAGTACATAGGAATAAAACTTCCTCAACTGCACAAAAACGGTTTGAGGTGTTGCTTGAGGTGGTTTTTGCCTTTGTCGAGAAAGAGATGATGCGCTGAATTGGATATGAAAACGCCTTTGCCGGATAAGTTCTGACGTAGAGAACATTTAACTCACATGACTGATCAGCTGTTTCTGCTGAACCATTCCACATAATTTGTCTTTGTCTCCAGACAGCATAAAACATGGCCAATAGTAGCTGACGTGAAAGTTCCTGAGGATGTCTACATTTTTTCTCCAGTAGATGGCTTAGCTGGCCAAGACAACTTGTTTTGTTTTTGGTTCGCAACCTCTACTTCTTCTACTCTGTTTACTGGCGGATTACAGCCATGGGTAAAGCGTAGCCTATGCTGCCAACTTCTGACGACACTATGCTTTGCAACAAGCCTAGTTTATTCGCTCCAATGTCTTTTCTGCGACATTTCAAAAGTTTGCTTAAAATTTGCTTGACAATTGAATGAAAACACGGCTACTGAGTGCAGAATATATGCAGCCATTACGCCTCCAGAAAGTTGACCACCAATTAACAACAGTGTCAGAGACATAGATACCAGGGAAGTCTCCTTCCTGTGCTGTAGGCTCATATGTTTCACAATAAAAGATGACTACAGTAGGAGACGACAGAACATATTTCACAGCATTTTAGGCTTTGTTGTAAAAAAAAAAAAAGGCACCTGCAAACACACGTCAACTTCAAACCACCATCCCAATATGTACAATATAAAGCTATATTTAGATACAAGGGTGTTCACCCACTCTACAGCTGAAGACCTGCATCTTATGAAGATATATCAGTTTACCATATTTAATATAAACACCAGTGTCTGGGGTCCCATAAGGGTTAGTTAATACACTGTCATAAAGGCATAATAGAGGTGCGGTGTGATCACAATAAGGGCGATTATATTCAAGTCTGAGAATAATGACTGATGTCTGACAGAGTCTGCAGAAAAACCTGCTTTACATATGATTCAGAGTCATGGTGAGAGGACTCTAGTGAACTATGGGAAAGGGTGACTCACGCAATGTCACGCAGTTCCCTCAACCTCACTCTTCTAGAAGAATGAACACAAATTGGTCTAATATAATAAGTTATACCTGGTGCTCTGGCAGCTTGATAACTGTAAACATATGCACTGTGTGGCACACATACCCACAAACACAACCTTTCCTTTTATCATCAAACTAAGTACTTCACAGCTAAGTACATGGCAACAATAGAAAATAATGTAATTAGAGGTATAACTAGGTAGGTGAATACTTGGAAATGAGACATCAATAAAAGATGAAAACAGTAAATATAACTTTCACTTCAAGCAACTACATTATAATTGCTACAGGTTTAGGATGGAAACACCTGAATTTAACATTCCAGGGATAAAAATAAAGTTTCTTGGACAATTAGCTGTTTTCCCTGTTAATCCATGGAATAGCTGTTGATGATTGATTCATGACAAAATGCCTATCCAGTTATGCTGTGGTCAGTCTTTTATGGGAAACTGTTCAAAGATGAACCTGTAAAAGACTGTTGTGTATAAACAAATTCTACAATGGTGCTAATCTCTCCAAGATTAAACTGAAATCCAGACAACTTGCACTCTGTTCTTCTTCTACGAAGGTCTGAAGCACCACATTACAATAATGTACTAACATAAAATGGAAAATGAACTGTAAGGAAACAACAACTACTTTCTGGTCAGCACTAGGTTGAATAGATTCCTATCAAATAATTTTCAAATGCAACAACTAGCTCCTCTACGATAATTATCACAGCAAACAGAATAAGCGCCGATTGATGAAACTGGACTGAGCAAAAGGGACATACATTTAAGAATGCATTTACATTTCTATATGTTCACTGAACTTAATCTAAACAGCCACTGCAAGTATCATCTTATGTTTTCTGGCAAAAAAAAGTGACTCACACATAACGCTCAACGATGTTCAGCTCAAGCCCCACATTGAAAACTACAGTAGATACAGTAGAACATATTCTCATCAAATAAGATTATACTTAGTATTTATAAAAGGAAAATTCGGTCACAACACAAAAAAAACATCAGAATTCTGTTACAGAACAATTAAATTACTATTGTTTCTTGTCAGTTATCTGTCTACTTAGATCTTCCAACAGTTATTTAATTACAGCTGCAATTACTAGGTAATTTTAGTTCTACAAAGTATTGTTTACTGGGTAAATTTCTAGAAATTAAAGAGGCAGTGAAGGGAAGGGCTGCACACAGATATTATCACCCATCCCAACTGATAAGAGTGAGAGAAAAGAGTGAAACAGAGAGAAACAAAGAGAACAGTAAGAGATAGACAAAGAAAGAGGTAGCCTGTGTGCCTTGGTGTAATTAGAGCACAAGAAAACAACCACTGTGCTGGGAAATTAACTAAACACACACACACACACACACACACACACACACACTCACAGTAGTTGGACCACTGAGGATAGACCGCCCTCTACTGACGGACCAGAAAAGGTCAGAAGCACCTCCAACTCTTTTCTAGAACCCAAAACACACACGAGGCTTACAACAAATAGATAAAATTATTATGTTTTTAAAAGGTTACTTTCTAAGGGCAACCACAGTGATAAAAACATGTCTTAGAAATCATTGCCTTGATTTAAGTGCACTTCTCTTTTCTGGACAGCAGATGAATGGAAATGCTCTTGATCTGAAATAAATCTTCAAAAGTAATTTAACTCTGGATTCTAGTTTGTTCCTGAGTTCAAAATGTTGCTTAGTTTTACTTTTGATCTAAATATTTCTCCCAAATATTATAGCCAGACGTGCAAGATGGTGATATGTTTTGGGCTTATACTGAATAGTGAAATGTTCAGGAAAACTAAGAGTGACAAACGGGATCGAGTTAATTTATCATATTTACCATTTTTTCCACAGTGGGTACATCACAGTATTTTATCAGCACTTTGTTGTTAAGTTCCTATTTGCCAAGCACAGAGTGGCTGTGTCTGTTATTTTTATTGTCAAATAACCTCATTGTGGGACACGGCAGGGACGGCCAAGTGGCACAGACTGCCAACTGTTGACTGTGAGTGTGACACTGAGAGAGGATGGATGGACATATGTGCTCTTCCTGGACATACTGCTGCATCCCCTCACACCTCTGCTTGTGTTGATGAGGCGATGGTGTGACCGCTCGGGTGCCAGAAGATGCAGGGAGCATTGGGAGTGTTGTGGGGCGGTGGAACAGGTTGCTTTAGGGTGGGGTGGGGTCTTGAGAGGGAAAGCATATCAAGAGAGGTGAGGGAAATGTGTGGGTGAGAAACAAACTTCATCTGACACTAATACTGACACATGGGCCTTTAACGTTAGGACCTGCGTAAGAGCACTTCTGGATGCACTTTTTTTTGTTTTGTTGTTTTTGTTCCTGCTATATGGGGCATATTGCCATCACTGGTAAATGCACAGATTCAATACCAAGGCCCTGGTGAGTACATTTGAGACTGTGTGTGTGCAGGCATGCATGTGTCATGTTCAAGCGTGTGTGCGTGTGCAAATCGATATGAGGCGTCATCGCGGGTTCTCTGCTCGTCTGAGAAAATCACACTTCGTGCTTGCTTCCAACCCCCTGCCAGGGACAAGACCTGCTGACAGCACCGCATTGTTATTTCTTCATGTTTGTCAAATGTGGCGTCTCGATGCACACTCACACACACACACACACGCACAGATGTTGTCAGCAGTTCCCATCTTTTCAGACACCTCTCACTCCCAAGTGAGACAGAGTTTGTCAACTCGGTGCAGACAGCCCCCCTGGAATCCACACACTCTGTTTCACAGTCCCATCTCAAAACCACCGACTTTCTTTCTAATTAATTTCTTAAAACGACTCTTCGCTCTGTTAAACTTTTCTTTCGTTTGAGAGTGAGGGTTTACCACCAGTAATGGCGAAATTTCAACAACGTTAAAAAGAGGAGTGCATTGGATCACCACAGGAGCTCTATTAGCACAAAAGCTTTGCAGGCACACACTTTAAGAAAAAACACACACGCATACACACACTCACAGGGTGGAGGAGTATCGTCAGTCCACCTGCGCTCAGACAGGCTACCTCCTGTTCCTCCTGCCTGCAGCAGGCAGGCCCACCGCTTGTGTCTCCGTCTGCAAGCAGCCGCCTTTTCCAGCTCAGCAGCTGAGAAAGTGCCAATCCCACAGTTTAAAGGCCCCACTGGCCCTGCCAGCATGATAGATAGTTTAGAAATGAGGACGCGTGTTTAAAAAAGAGGAGAGGAGAGGGGGAAGAGAGGGAGGGAGAGAGAAAAAAGGCACGCAGCAGCAGCTGTCAGACAACGCAGAGCCCAAGCTTCCATGACCAGGCGCTTAACAGAGAAAAAATAAAAGAGAGGGACTTCTGAGAGGTGAGGCCTAAGCTGACAGGTATGAAATAGGAGAAGACTCAAATGGATGAGAAGATAAAGACATGCAAATACAAAGTGCTTGGCAGATGAAGAGATTAGATTACAGAGGGTAGATGACAGAGAGGGGGCCCCAGCAGTTCTCTACAACCAGTACATTTACACGCACACAGCAGACTGCTTGCAGTAGTTTAAAATAGATTAAGATTAAGTAGCAGTTGACAAATACTTCATAAGGTCTGTTTGATCTGGTTAATGTCTGGAAGGATGTGTGTTAGCTTACAAAAACTGACATTAATTGGTGTTTAATATTATTTTCTTTGGGATTTACAGAGCACCACAACACATATGATACACATATGTTACTTGAAATGCTAGATGTAACATCAAACCTGCTGTCACTGCCCTGTTTTTTCTCCCTTCACTCAAACATCACTTTGCATCCGTTCGAGCAAAACACAGTCATACAAAAAACTGATGAGCAATCAATGTCTGTTAACGGAGTTATGTTTACTCCAATTTTAACATCAATCTGTGGAAGATAAAGATGTTCCCGTGACATCTGCAATAATCAGAGTACTGCATTAATCTGGTTAGAATGAAATGATTAGAGTGCATGTAAATGGACATGATTGACATGTATGTGTTAATGCCATATGTACAGTACATGGTTATTAGCAGGTTGAGGTGTCACCTCTGTCTGGGTAATCTTGACAGACTGTCAAGTTGACTCCTAATGTTCACACCTCCTTCAAACCCTCCCAGCTCCCTCATGCACACACACACACCTACACACACAGATTCAACAGGTGGGACCACACTAAAAACCTGTCATATGGTACAGTCATGCCTTTTAGTTGACACACTCTTGAGATTAAAAAACAAATTTTCCTCACCCTTCTCTACCACATCCCAACACTGCACCCCTCTCTCTGCTTTTTCCTGTGCTCCCTTCTCTCAGTGAGCAGCGTAAATGCGGTCAAATGGGCTGTAATTCAGGCCCCAGCGAGTTGGGCTCCATTTGCAGATATGTATATGCCTTCTTCTTCCCCATCGCTCTCACAGGGGCCCTGCCTAACACTTATTAAACAGATCTTAAGAACATCTCCATTCATCATTGCCACCTCGCTCATGCATCAATGCTTGTGTGTGTGTGTGTGTGTGTGTGTGTGTGTGTGTGTGTGTGTGTGTGTGTGTGTGTGTGTGTGTATATGTGTGTGTATATGTGTGTGTATATGTGTGTGCGTGTGTCTGTGGCCCCAAGAGGCCTGCTGTCGGTTCAGAGAGGGGGTGATGTAGGAAGATTAATACTGGTGTGACAGCAGAACCATGCCAGGGAGGAAGGGTCACTCATTACCCATCTGACCAGCCATCTCCAGCCCAAACACATAAAAGAAAGCGCACACACAAACACACACACAGATGGCAGCTGCAATAAGACGCTTCTGTAAACTTTTCTCTCTTAATTCACCGTCCCCTTTTCCTGCTTTTGTTAACTTTGTCCACACCTTCCTCTCCTCCTTTTCCTGTTTGTCTTTCGCCTGCCTCTCGGATTTTATCAGGACTGATGAAATATATCACTATAGCCTTGTTAAGTTTAGGGGAAAATGCCTGGTGACTGTCTCCAGCTCATCTTTATGGTCAGAGGGTGGAGGATGTATGGACAGAGAGGAGATGGGATGTGGTGGAGACAGGAGAGGGGTCAAATACTGCAATTACCGCCCAATTGATTTCCATTGGGGTGACGGAGAGAATAAGTGTTACTCCGTCAATGTTCACTCAACCTGGCAGAGGATCCTCCTCTGAGGAAGAGGAAGATAGGATGGAGAGAAAGAGTGAGTCCTTCTACAAGTCCACTCATTCATTCAGTTTTTGAATATGTTTATTTGTGTATTCATTCATTCAAGTTGCAGTTGATGACCTATAACAGTGCAAATCATAATAAGCCTAAAATATCTGGACTATGTTTCTTTTAGCAATATTTGCATGCACCTCTCTGGACATTACCTCAGCTGGGCAAACTGTGCAGCAATAAGCCTGAAACCACAGCTGAAAATGTCAGTCCTAACATGTCATTTAGTCTCATTTAGGAATTTTCTTAAATCTGTTAATGGGTTGCGATAATGACACTGTACCCTGTGCAATTTCCCATGTTTCAGGATACTGTTTTTTTTATACATCATTTTAAATATCCTGAAACCAGACAGAACAAAACTGATCTCTGTACTATTAAGGAAATTACACTTGATTCTAGAAGAGTAGAAATGTGGAAAAATTATCTCACCCCACTGGCACTGGTAAAAATGCGATTTTAGGACTTTAAAAAATGGCTTGGGAAGGAGGAGGGGGATTTTTTTGCAGTGAGAGGAAAAGAGGAATATTTAGAAGACGGAGGGGAGCGATGGTGCTATCAAGCCAGGCCCGTGCTTTCTCTGAAGTTTTACAGAAGGTACTCAGACAGGCTATCATAAAGTGAGTGAGTGTGAGCAGGTCCCATACACTACCAAGGCTCCCTGCAAAAAAATAAAAAACTACAACCCACACACACCGCACCACTCCTCTCCTCTCCTCTCAACTCCTCTATTTTCTGTCATATCCTCTCTCTTCCTCTCCACTCTGTTGTCCAAGTTTCTCTTGTAGTCCTTTTCTTTCCCCCTGAGTTTCCCTCTCTTCTCTTATGTTTTGCCCCCCCTCACCCCTGTCTCCTTTCTTAAGAGCCAGACTGTGGTCTGTCGATAGAATCAGTGGAAAACTGTTTGGAAACCCAAACCTCAGTGAAATTATTTGATTACAACCTCCCATTACTTGCTGGTTTGGAGGCATTAGAAGCTCGCTGAGAAGTAATGATTTCCATTTTGTGTTTGAGTTGTAATACAATATTGGCTGTGGTTTCTTTCCAAGGACAGCGTGTAACAGTTGCTTGATTTTTCGGCTGTTTGGACATTTTTAAATTGACATTATCTACATGGAAATACAGATAGAGTTGAATGGGTGAAAGAAAAAAAATAACATAGAGCCGCGCCACTGTTACACAAAAATGGAAAACTTGTGTAATTATTGACCAAACTGCCTAAATTCTCCCGCTCGCCAAACCAAACGTAATTCTGATCCTATGGGGAAAGTATGAGTTAGTCGGCAGCAGTTGACTAATTAGTCAAAAGTCAGAGAATTATGACCCTGCAGAACAACAGGAGAGAGAAGAGGACTAATTAAGGCTACCTTGTCTCTCACCGGCAATTAAAAAACAACAAAGCTCGGCAAATTTGCACCCCAAATCTCTCTGTCTCTTTGTCTTTGCCTCTCAAACTATCTCGACCCAATTTATCCTTTTCATTCATCTCCAGAAAAACGTGTTCCATGATTTTTATGTCAATAAAGGTTATGAAAATCACAATGCCGTGGCAGAGGAGTGTGGGACGTGAGGGACTTGTATAAAAGGATTCTGAGAAGAGGAAGAGAGGTTAAAGGAGGAGAGGATGAGGTGAGCTTGATGACGTAGTTCATCTGGTAGCGGGGAGATATTTACAGGAGGTGTTTGTATACGTGCATATACAGTAGCGTTTGTGTGTGTATATAAACACACTCGTTTGTGTGTCTATGTATATGTGAGCATGCATGTGTGTGTGTGTGTGTGTGTGTGTGTGTGTGTGTGTGATTGGGCTGTTTGGCAGGTAGAAGGCTGTGAGTGCAGCCTGTCACAGCCCAGCCCTGATTACTCTGCACCATTCATCAAAGTGTCACCTCCCTGACAGCCGCTAATAAATATACTGCCACAGACCCCCACTCGCACCTGGCAGCGC